>JBBPBX010023125.1:0-29370 GCA_038048925.1 Garcialebias charrua | reverse complement strand
ATCCAAAACTGGTTCCAGTGGGATCAGGGGGGGGGAGTGGTCCTTCGTTCCTCTTCAACTGGGGGCGGACTCGGGAGAAACTCTCCCTGCCGGATAGAGATAGGAATAGATGATCTCATCAAGTTCAAAAAGGGTCGGGGTCAAAGCATCCATTAGTTTTTTACGAAGCTCTTGAATGGACCTGGAGTCCGTTTGTTGGCTCAATTTGAGCTGTATTGCCCCTTGGAGTAGCTTGCCCAGAAGTCGTTGTTTCAGGCTTGACAACGATGGAGGCCTATAGGTTCTAGATCTGTGCAGACGGGCTCGGGGAGGGTGCAGGACCTCCACATTAATCTGGATACCAGCTGCTCCTCTGGTTTGCAGAGTAGAAGTCCGTCTGGGGAGACGGGCTGGAAGGTGGCCGTTCCTCCGGTGGAAGGAATATTACACGCTTTGTTGGTTTTGATGGTACCCCGTGAGTGGGGAGGCTCCCTCAGTCCGGCGACGTCTCCGGTGATGCTCATTGGAGGGAGGCAACATAGTGACAGGTGAAAAACCAGGATTTAAACGTTTGCGTCAAAAAGAGGTTCTTGTAGAGGCCCAAAATTGGTTTCACTGATGGTTTTTTAATTCAAAAAATTGTAAAACATAAAAAAATTGTTGGCTCAATATGGTACTCGTTACGTTTCGGTGTCTTTTACCTTCATCAGACGATATATGAGCCCTGGGACCAACGTCCAGCGTTATCCCCACCAACAGGAAACTGAATTACAATCAAAAATGGCCGCCCTTTTATAGGGCTTTGCCTAATTTCTAATTAGAAACACCTGTTTTCAAACTTTTTTCAAACAAACCATCTCTTGTTTACAATAACAAAAGGTCTTGAAACATTATATTCACAAAAACTGTACAGGTTTTCAAAAAATAAAACAAAAAGGAACAGGTCACAAGGTCATGCACTGTAAAGACTTAAAAGTTAACTACACTGTAAAACCTGTTTCTGTGTTTACAACAAGAAAAAAAATAAAATTCAATTTTTTTTTTTAAAAGGTTCAGAGTTTTGCCTAAGGAAGAGATTTAAGGTTTTAAAGTTCAAGTATTTAAAATATTTTAATTTTTTGTGGCCTATGGTTAGGTTTAGAAAAGAGGTTAAGTTTAGGATTTAAGCCCAAAACCATTTAGTTTTAAGGTTCCCAAGGGTTGTCTATAGTTAGGTTTGGGTAAGTGAAGTCCTAAAGATTGGCGACCTATGGTTAGGTTTAGAGAAATGGTTAAGTTAAGGATTTAGACCTAAATTCGTTCAATATTGAAATTTGAAAGTGAATTTGGTCCCAAAGGAGGTCTACAATTAGTTTTAGGTAAGTGAAGTCCTCCAATATTTTATTTAAAAAAATTAGTTAAGTTCAGGATAAAGCTGAGAACAGGTTAGTCTTCAGTTAATATATTAAACTATTGCTATAAAGGGATCAAAAAATGATGACTCCAGGGGTAAGTTAAAAATATATGGGCTTAATTTGTATGAAATGATAGGAATACACTAAACTAAAAGTCTTGTAAGGTGATATGTCACACACGTGAGGGTCCCAATCCAAAAGAGCCCCACATGACGTGCCAAACACTCACTATATATCAAAGGTCACGGGGTCAAGGCCAAGGTTTAAGGTTGAAGCACATGAATAAATTACAGAATTGGTTTAAATGGCTTTCAAGGAGAAGTTCCTGAGGTACAAAATAAGAGCAGAAGCAGGAACAGACCAACCCAGTCGATGCATCAGGAGGGGGGGGGCGTTTCTGTTGTGGTGAGACAACAGAGATGTACTCTCCATCCCACCCGGGGTGCGTGGTCCGTGTAGGGGGGTGGTTGAGGTTAGGGTAGAGAAGAGGTTCTGTTTAAATACAACAGTGACGACTCCAAGGAGTCCCGATCCGAAAGACTATCTGAAGAGGTCATGTCAGTATTGAGAACAGGGGTAGGGGTGTGGAGGGAGGTGTGGGTTACTGTTGCAATCCAAATAACAGGGAAGGTAGGGTTAAGGTGGGGAGAGAGAAGGGGGGTTTTTGGGTTTTAGGGTTAGGTTAGGGTTAGGGCCTAGGTTAGGTTTGTGCATGGTGTTCACTGGTTAAGTTAAGGAGTAGGGTTTTGGGGCTAGGCTTTTAGGGCTAGGCCTAGGCGGTCGGTCTGTGAATAGGGTTATGTTCAGGGTTTGAAATCAACCTGGGTGTCCAGATAGTTAAGGGACAAGTGATACAGCCAGACTAAACTGGCTGCTATGCGTTGTTGGTTCGACCAGAACCTATTGCTCTCTAACCCCAAAATTACACTACACGCGTTGCGGCTCCGCCCCGCTCCGGTCCGACCTCCGCAGCAAATACGCACTCTTTATAATCAATGACAGAATTTACACTGGCTCCGCACGGCGGCGGTGAGCAGCGGAGAGCGGACGGCAGTCCGTCAAAATTAGTGGCGCATAGGCACAAACAACAGTCAGAGCCCGTCCCCCCACACGTAGGCGAAGGGAGGCTACCCTCTCGTTCACCGGGGTGAACCCCAACGTACAGGCACCAAGATGGGGGGCAACAAGTATGCCCACTCCTGCTCGGCGCCTCTCACCAGGGGCAACTCCAGAGTGGAAGAGTGTCCAACCCCTCTCAAGGAAACTGGTTCCAGAGCCATGTGTTGAGGTGAGTCCGACTATTTCTAGCCGGAACCTCTCAACCTCACACACTAGCTCAGGCTCCTTCCCCACCAGAGAGGTGACATTCCATGTCCCAATGGCCAGCTTCTGTAGCCGAGGATCAGACCGCCAGGGTCCCCGCCCTCGGCCACCACCCATCCCACATTGCACCGACCCCTTTGGCCCCTCCCATAGGTGGTGAGCCCTTTTTTTCTCCAAACAGGAAAATCTTTTTCTTTTTTGTTGTTTTAGTGAAGGTAGTTGGAAAGAATATGCTGCATGTTGTTTAAAATAAACATTTTATATATATTTATATTCGTTTATATACTTTACTGTTCTTAAGACTTTTTTTAAGACGGTCATTATTACCATCAAGCTGCTAACAGGACCTGCTAACAAGACCCTCCATCTGCCTGTCCCAAACTCTACAGACCTGTTTGGTTCCACAAGGAAACCTTGTATGTTTTCTGCTATATTGGGTTCTGGAGGCCAGACTGGGAGGGCAGCTGCTGCGGTCGTCATTACCATCAAGTTGCTGACGGGACCTGCTAACAACACCTGCTAATGTTGCTGACAAGACCATGCTGCTGAAAGACCCTCGTTGCTAACCAATCCACACTGTATTTCTTTTTCACGTTTGGCGCCTTGTTTTTGTATTTTTGCTGCATGCTTTGGTATTTCTTGTTTTGTTTTTGGCGAGTTGAGACAGTTCTTGTCTTCAGCATTTCATTGCATTGTTTGTTAAACCAAACCTGTACCAGAGACCTAAAATTTAAATTAATAATTACTTATAATGCTTTTAACGTAAGAATGGTTACTCTTGAGTCATAATGTATGGTTTATTGGAGTTTAATAGTTTTTGCTATCCTGGCCTCACCGCTGCTCCATGCTCACTGCTGCTCCATGCAGCTGGACAGGCTGTTGTTTTGAAGAACCACAAAGGAAATCCCTCTATGAACACCCATTTATTAAAACATTCTTGACATCCGCAAACTCAGGGAAATCCATCCATCCATCATCTTTTTCCCGCTTCACTGGGGTCGCTGGAGCCCATGTCCAGCAATCACTGTGCGAGAGGTGGGGAACACCTTGGACAAGTCTCCAGTTCATCACAGGGATGGGCAGCACGGTGGCACAACTGGTAGAGCTGCTGCCTCTCAGCGAGAAGGTTGCCGGTTCAAATCCCGGTCCGGGGCCTTTCTGGGTGGAGTTTGCATGTTCTCCCCGTGCATGCGTGGGTTTCCTCCGGGTACTCCGGTTTCCTCCCACAGACCAAAAAACATGCTTGTTAGGCTGATTGGTGACTCTAAATTGACCCTAGGTGTGAGTGTGAGAGTGGATGGTTGTTTGGTGTGAGTGAGACAGGTCCCTCTTGTAAATGAGTCCCCGTGACTCAATGAGGCTAGCCTGTATAAATAAAGGTTGAATGAAATACAAGCCGTTTTCGCACTGCACAGCCCTCCCTGGCCCAGCTCGTCCCGGGTTGGCCTTGAGCCCAGCCTGGCCCGCCCCCGTTCATTTCGCATTGTGCGGAGAGCCGCCTTGAAGTGGGTGGGGAGTTCTTACCGAAATGCGCAAATAAGGATATGACGTCATTTTGTTTGCGACACATCAACAACGCTGAACATGGAAGACGCCGAACTGATGTATGTATTGATGCTGCTGATTGAAGTACTTCGGTTACACACTGCAGTACTAGAACTGATATGTAAACGTCGAGAGAGACGTCGAGTCAGACGACAAATGGCGAGGCGACGTAGACCGTGGTACCAAAGGATTGTGTCATTGGGAGGGAACAACATGGCTTCAGACTTCTTTCATTGAAACTCAAGACATTTAAAGCCATCCAGTCCCTGATGTCACCTAGGCAGTCGAGCAGAGGTTGAATAGAGCATGTACCATTGTGTCTTAGGGGAAAGTAAATTTGATAGTCATCGGCGTAGAAGTGGAAAGGTATGTTGTTTCCGGAACATAGCACCAAGTGGCAGTAGGTATAAGGAGAATAGGAGAGGACCCAGGATGGACCCCTGTGGAACCCCCCATTTAAGTGCCACCACTGCAGAACTAAAATCGTTGATGGAAACACAAAAGGACCTGTCAGAGAGGTAGGATCTGAACCAATTGAGGGCTGACCCTGTGATGCCCATCCATTGCTCCAACCTAGCAATGAGGATCTCATGGTCATTGATGTCGAAAGCAGATGTAAGGTCCAATAGGATAAGCAGCCCAGAGTTACCACTGGCGATTTTATGCACGGGCCCACACGGGCCGATGCCCGTGTAAGATGGACCCTGGCCCGCCATGTGGCCCGCCCTCCGAGCATAAGCGGAACCAATGCTCAGCACGGACCCTGGCCCGCCCTGCTTCCGCCCTGCTTCCGGGGCCCGCCCTCCGAGCAGAAGCGGAACCAATGCTCAGCACGGACCCTGGTCCGCCCTGCTTCCGGGGCCCGCCCTCCGGGCACAACATTCAGGTAGTTGGACCTTTTAGTATGTTACACCTGCGAAGTGCTAACAGCGAAAAGAAGAGCGCGAAGATGGCGAAGTTACCGAGCGTCATCCACGAGTACCACTACAAATACAAACAATACAAGGTAACAATTCTGGTCAAGAAATGCTGTTGTTGGCTATGAATTATAATAGCAGCCTATCAGACCAGGCATTTATGTTGCATGCTTCTAGCTAACACCAGTTATCTTACAACAACACACAAGCTAACTATGCTTCTAGCTAACGCTACCCGTATTTCGTCGGAATATAACACACAGTTTTTTTTGTTAAGCTCAGGAGACCGTGTGCTATAATGTCAGCTAAGAAATATATTTTTAAGCGTTTATTTAGCTAAATTTAAAGAAAGGAAGCGCCCCATCCGCCTGCATAAAAATGATCGGTGAACTACTTTTAAATCCAGCTGATTTGAACATTTTGTTAGTTTGGTTAAGCTCAGGAGACCGTGTGCTATAATGTCAGCTAAGAATTTTTTAAAGCGTTTATTTAGCTAAATTTAAAGAAAGGAAGCGCCCCATCCGCCTGCATAAAAATGATCGGCGAACTACTTTTAAATCCAGCAGATTTGAACATTTCGTTAGTTTGGTTAAGCTCAGGAGACCGTGTGCTATAATGTCAGCTAAGAAATTTTTTTTTTCTCGCAAAGAAACAATTGTTTTTACCGTGTTAATCTAAGATGGACTTCACAAGATTAATAATCTTGTGAAGTCCATCGGTGCTCGCTCGCTCGCTTCTGTGGCCGCCATTTTAAGAATGGCGGCCACATTGCCGCCATTATCTTACAACAACACACAACCAAGCTAACTTGTGTTAAAAAATATTCATAGTTGCTGAAGTGTTGTATTTTCCTCTCCATGCATGTTTGTCTATTGTGCAAAATGAAGAGAAAGATGGACATTACATCTTATTTGTGCACAAGAAAGACGAATACTGTAACAGCGTAGCAGACATTGAGACAGAACCAGATGATGGAGGTGTTGAGAGAGCTGAAGAAAAGCACTTTGAGAGCCCCACACAGCCAGAGGACTTGGAAGACACTGGTTTTCAAAGAGAGGGTACAGGGACGGAAAGAGAGACACATGAAGACCCTGAAATGGAGACAGCTGAGACTGAGATACAAGCAGCATGTGAGACACAGACGGAGAATATTTGTTTATGTTTATGTTTATTAAATTTGTTCATTTTTTATACAAAAGAAACAATACAAGACAATCTCATAAATGATAATGTACAAAATATAAAAAAATGAAAGGTAGCAGAAAGAAGAATAAATCTTATTATATCTGCCCCTTATTTCCAACAATCAGATTAAACAATAATAATCAACCATGTAAACAATAATAATCTTCAACCAACTTTTTCCAACAATCAGATTAAACAATAATAATCTTCAACCAACAGTACAAAATGACTAACTCTTTCTAATTTTCTAACTAATACAATACACATTTTCTAACTAATACAATACACATTACGCTATTTCATATATATTTTTTAACACATTTGTTTTGATCATTTTCTTAAATGTAAACATTGACTTGGCATTTTTAACTACATTCTCCAAGCCATTCCATAATCTAATTCCCTGGATTGAGGTAGAACGTCCCTTCAAACTAGTTCTGAATTGTGGTTTTACAAACATCTCTGTCCCCTTAAGATTATAACAACTTTGTCTTTTAACAAAATGCATTTGGATATTTAAAGGTAATGCATTATTTTGAGCCCTATACATAACTGATAAAATATTATAGTCTACCAAATCATGGAACTTCAATAACTTCAGTTGATAAAATAATGTACTTGATGGATGACGGTAATGTTTTCTAGTGATAATTCTTACAGCTCTTTTCTGTAATACAAAAATAGGCTTTGTGATTGTTTTACACGCATTCCCCCAAACATCAATACAATAGATTAAGTGTGGAACAATGATTGTGTTATACAACAAATACAGAGCTTTATCATTCAATAGGTCTCTGACTTTGTACAGTACTGCAATCGATTTAGCTATTTTTATGGTAAATGGAGCTTATTTATATAGCGCTTTCCAGCCCCCTGTGAGGAGCCCCAAAGCGCTTTACAATACCAGCCATCCACCCATTCATTCAGACATTCATACACCGGTAGTGGTAGCCTGCCTTGCAAGGCGCCATCCAGACCTACCGGGAGCAACTCGGGGTTAAGTGTCTTGCCCAGGGACACAACGACACATGGTGGGCGGATGCGGGATTCGAACCTCCAACCTTCCGATCAGGGGTCGACTGCCATTACCACTACCACTACAGAATTTATGTGTTGTTTCCATGTCAGTTTGTCATCAATGATAACACCCAAAAACTTCACCTCACTCACTCTACAAATCTCAACATCCTCAATTTTGAGTGGAACATCAACAGTTTTCTTTTTATTACCGAATATCATGTAATTAGTTTTTTCTAGATTTAATGATAATTTATTTATTTTAAACCAAGTTTGTATCTTGACAAATTCTGTCTTTATCAATTCCAACATTTGTTCTATATCTTCACCTAAACAGAAAAAAGTGGTATCATCAGCAAAAAGTACACATTTAAGGAGTCCTGACACATTTACCAAGTCATTCACATATAAAATAAAAAGCTTTGGTCCAAGTACAGAGCCTTGGGGAACTCCACATGTGATATTACAGAGGTCAGATCTTACATCATTTATTTGTACAA
The DNA here is from genome assembly GCA_038048925.1 of Garcialebias charrua. Lineage (NCBI taxonomy): Eukaryota > Metazoa > Chordata > Actinopteri > Cyprinodontiformes > Rivulidae > Garcialebias > Garcialebias charrua. The sequence goes on along the minus strand of JBBPBX010023125.1, from coordinate 21,510 downwards.
ATTGTTTCCTATCTTTTAAGTAGCTAGATACCCACTGTAATGCTGGTCCTCTAATACCATATTTGTTCAGTTTTTCAAGGAGAATGGTGTGATCAATAGTATCGAATGCTTTTTTTAAATCAACAAAAATACTGATACAATATTGTTTTTGATCGACAGCAGTAGTTATTTGTTCCATTAATTCCATGAGAGCCATTGATGTAGAGTTTTTTGCTCTAAACCCATACTGACTGTTGCTTAGAATATTTTGTTTATCTATAAATTGATCTAGTCTGTTTACAAATAGTTTTTCAAGAATTTTTGAAAACTGTGGTAACAAGGATATAGGTCTATAATTGTTGAACACACATTTATCACCATTTTTAAAAAGAGGAACGACCTTAGCTACTTTCATATTATCTGGAAATATTCCTGTTGAAAATGATAAATTACATATGTATGTGAACGGCTCAATAACATGGCTCATTATGTCCTTTACAAACATCATATCCATGTCCACCCAGTCTTTTGATCTCTTGTCTGTAAGATTTTTTACTACATTCATTATTTCCTCTTTGTTAGTTCCATTTAGAAAAATACTATTTGCACAACCTGTAATTGAGTGGATCACATTTTTATCTACTTTTGGTATTTTAGCTGCAAGGCTTGATCCAACATTCACAAAATATTGATTAAATCCATTTACAATTTCATTTTCATCATGAATTTCATCGTTGTCTTTTACAAAATATTTTGAAATACCAGTTTTTGCTTTATGATTCTTCAGGACACTATTCATTACTCGCCATGTTGCTTTCATATCACCATTACTTTTATCTAATAATTTACTATAATATTCTTTCTTATGTTTCCTTATAATCCCTACTAATTTATTTTTATACTTTTTATATTTTTCTTCAGCGCTCTGACTTCGCAATTTCAAGAAACATGAATACAAATAATTCTTTTTTTACAAGCATTTCTCAACCCTTTTGTCATCCATGGTTGATCAATCGTATTTCTCTTTGTGTAATTTGTTTGCACACAATTCTTTTCATACAGAGCTTCCAGGATATTCATAAACTCATCATATGCTCTGTTCGCATCATCAACATACACATCATTCCAGTCTTGTTTATCTAGATCCTCTTTCAATTTTTCCAAAACTTTTTTTGACGTGTTTATGATCTTTTTCTTCATTGTGACTGCTTTTGTGATGCTTTGATCATTTTTATAGATTGTGAAAACTGGTAAATGATCACTTAAGTCGGTCGTTAAGATACCACCTATCACGTCCCCATTTGTTATATTTGTGAAAATATTATCAATTATTGTGGCACTATGAGTTGTAATTCTTGTTGGCTTTGATATCAATGGATACATATTTAAACTGTACATTGAGTTTATAAATGTGCTTATGTTATTTGAATCTGTTTTATTTCCCATATCAATGTTAAAGTCTCCACACAAAAAACATTTTTATTAAAACTCTTCTCCATTAGCTCCAAGATTTTATCCGTGAATATTTCTATATTTGCTCCTGGTGATCTATATACACAACTTATTATTATGTTTTTATCGTTTTTGTTTATTATTTCTATTGTTATCATTTCCATAATATTATCAACTATTATTGACATTTCACTATTTAATTTACATTTTATTTCATTATTGACAAATAGAGCGACTCCACCACCTCTTTTATTATTTCTGTTCATATGATATAATTCATACCCCTCGATGTGAATATTACTTGTGTTATCATCATTGAGCCATGTCTCTGACAGCGCTATTATCGTAAAAGTTCTATTTAACTGTTTTAAGTAATCTGTTATTTTGGATATGTTTGCATTTATACTTCTGCTATTAAAGTGAATAATAGAGAGAACTCCATTTGATATATTGATGTCATTAAACTGCTCTTCATTATAATATTCGCTATCTTTTATTACAGGAAAAAAAATTGCATCAATCACATTTTCAACATTATATATTTTAGGTTCTGAGTCTTCGTATGTTGTCATGTTCTAATGTATTTGTTCATTTCACTGTATATTTTATCCATTTTGAGTGTGAGTTGTTTCATTGATTTGTAATTTTTCATCTCCTGAGTTCATCCAGATCCGTCAGCTCTTTTATCATTTTAGGCTGAGACCCTTCCTTTGTTTTGATAAAGATGTATCCATTTCTTGTCCATGTTGATGCTATTTTGTTTTGTTTTTTTAACAACCTTGCTTCCTTTGCAATTTTTCCATTTTTTTTTTGGTTAGATGTTCATTTATGTAAACTTTTGTTCCCTGCAGATTTCTTTTATTATGCATAACATAGTTTTTTGTATTCCTGCTAATGAACTTGACGACTACTGACGGTTTGAATCTTGGTGAATTATTGGGCAGGGTGTGACAGAACGAAATGTCCCCATAGTCTATGTCAATGTTCATGTTCCGTAAGAAAGTAACTACATGCTCCTCCAGAGTCTCTTGTTCTTCCTGAGATTCATACTCTTCCTGAGATTCATACTCATTTGGGTCACTGTTATTAGGAGCTCTTTTATGTGTCTGACACTTACTAACATCAAGTCTTGAGATCGCCACGTTGTCTTGCTTTGTGTATTGTTCTAAATCCTCTATTTTTTGTTCTAGTTCAGCAATTTTATTGTCTTTGCTAATTATCAGTTCTTTCAGTTCTTTTATCTCTTTAACCAGACCGGCCTAGGAAACAATTTTTGCTGTTAAATTTTCTATTTGTCCACTCATAAAGTTGAGTGATTCTTTAAAGTCTTGTATATCTGAGTTGTTTCCCTCCGAGTCTGGTGACTTTTGTCCTCTATTTCTCATATTTACAGAGTTTGGTGACTTTGGTCCTTTACCAAATATGTACAGGACATACACAGGATTGAAATTGCGTTTCTCTCAGTCCCTCGGTGCAACAGTAACCATCTAAACACTAAACACTAAAACATTTAATAAACATAAGCATAAAATAGTAAAAGTGTAACACTGTCCTGAGTTTTTTCATAGTAGTATAAAAGTATGAAAATTTACACCAACACTGAAACACCAAACACCCCTAAAACACCAAACACCCAATGAACATAAGCATAAAATGAAATAATAAAAGTGTAATACTGTCCTGAGTTTTTTCATAGTAGTATAAAAAGTATAAAAAGTATATCTATAAAATAAACTGAAGGTTCTAGCATTGACATTTGCAAAGAGTGGCACAGCAGCATATGAGTTAATGTACACAGTATATGTATGAGGTAGTTGATGTTGGTATAGAGGCAAAGTGGCATATGCAGTAAGGCACATAAGGCACATTTGGCATCCTTAGATAAGGCTAGTCAGAGAATACTGTATATGTATCAGCAGTAGTGTAGATATAAAAGTAGTGTAAATGTAAACAGTAGTAATAAATGTAAAACAGTAGTAATAAATGTAAACCGTATTAATAAATGTAAACAGTGAATGTAAACAGTAGTATGACTATAGGCAGTAATGTAATACAAACATTAGTGCAAATATGAGAAGTAGTGCAAACTGAATGAGCACATGACCGAGAGTTTAGTGAATAACCCGTTTGATGACACAGGGTCCAGTGTTAAAAACTTTGTGTTGAGTGGTAATGTGTGAGAAAGTTTTTTGTGTTAAGGCAGTTCAAATGGGAGGGGAGGCAGAGCAGGCAGAGTGTTTAGCATTCTGACTGCCTGATGAACAGAGCTGTCTCTCAGTCTACTGGTACGAGCCTGGAGACTCCTCAGTCTCCTCCCTGATGGCAGCAGTCTAAAGCGGCTGTGTAGTGGGTGTGTGGGATCACCTGCCATGGTGCCCCAGGATAAATATAATACAGTTAGAGCTAACATTAATACAAACATAAATTCTTTTTTTATTAGAGGATTCGATGAGAAGAAAATATGATATTGTGTAAAACCTTTTTAAAAAATCTACTGATTGGGTTGGAATTGATATGTGGCTAGTAAAAAATATAATAGAATATGTACTTAAGCCTTTCACATACATTTGTAATATGTCTTTTCAAACAGGTACATTTCCAAGCAAAATAAAAACAGCAAAAGTCATACCCTTTTTTAAAAGTGGTGATAAACATCAATTCTCCAATTATAGACTATCTCTTCTTTCTCAATTTTCTAAAATTTTTGAAAAATTGTTTTTGCAGCAATTTGACAATTTTATGGAAATATATACAATATTATCTGAATGTCAATATGGCTTTAGAGCCAAAAGGTCAACTTCAATGGCTGTAATGCAATTAGTAGAAGATATAGCTAACGCAATTGATAAAAAAGAATATACTGTGGAAGTGTTTGTAGACTTTAAAAAGCATTTGACACTATAAATCATGAATTACTTTTACTTAAATTGGAGAAGTATGGTGTTAGAGGCGTTGCACATTCTTGGATAAAAAGTTACCTGAATCAAAGGCAGCAATATGTACAATTAAATAATGTAAATTCTGATCTATTAGAGGTTACCTGGGTCCTAAACTTTTTTTTACTTTACATAAATGACATATGCAATGTATCTAAGTTGTTATCATTTACTTTGTTTGCCGATGATACCACATTATATTGCTCTGGTAATAGTTTGGAGCAGGTCCTCAGTATAATGAAAGGAGAATTACAAGCATTAAAGAAATGGTGTGAAAAAAATAAATTATCACTAAATTATGATACAACAAAATTTGTAATATTTAGTAACAAGAAAATAAAAAAACAATTTCAAACTCATGATAAACAATATTGAAATGGAACGAGTTCATGAAATCAGATTTTTAGGGGTGATACTTGATTACAAATTGCATTGGAAGGCTCATATTGATCATGTTAAGGCCACAATGTCAAAAACTATTGGAATACTGAATAAAACAAAACATCTCCTAAATAAGAAATCACTTTACCTGTTGTACTGTTGCTTCATACTTCCATGCATTAATTATTGTGTTGAGATATGGGGAAACTCGTATAAAACCAACACAAAACCAGTTTCCATGCTCCAGAAGAAAGCTATCCGAATTATAACTACATCTGATTACTTTCATCCAACTAATGAGATTTTCTTACATTGCATATTTTAAAATTTTATGACTTAGTAGAACTCAGAACAGCACTGATTATGTACAAAGCCTACAATAAACTCCTTCCAAGCTGTATACAAAAGTGGTTCAAAATTAAAGAGAAAAACTATGATTTACGAGAGAAGGGTTTATTTGAAAAACCAAAGGTTAGGACAAATATTAAAAACAACTGTACTTCAGCTAGAGGGATTCAGGTGTGGAACTAATGAGACCAGCGGAAGACACCTGTGGACAATTAAGAGGAGAATCAGGTGAGAAACATGTGAAATCCTCACAGTTTTAAGTTATTTTTTATTCAAAATCACTGATTTTTCTTATTTAGCGTTCAAATACAGTACTGAGAAGAGACGAGAAGAGACGTGCGCAGAGAGGCACCGGCAGCTTCGCTGCACCGGATTGCGCAATCACTCGGCTGACTGCTGCATGCTGCAGTGAGCCCGTATTCCTGCCTCTTTTATGTCGCTATTAAAATGTCCAAATACTTTTGCTATATAAACTACATTTCTATAGTTTAGCTGGTGAATATAATGTCTAGTGTTTTTGTCTAAAACTGTATGTGTGTGTCTAACGTGTTTCTTGTGCTGAGCGATCATAAAACAGTGAGAAAGGTGCCGTGCGAGGCAAGCCACATGGAGGCGGGGCTAGTGAGCCCATCCTGCTTGAAGTGAAACGCGCAGCGCTACAATTTAATGTAAGGAAAGTGCAAAGATTCAGTTATTTTTTTCTCCTGATTGGCTATAATTTCGCAATGATTACATTTCTGATCAAGGAAGGCTTTCTTCTGATCTCCATGGAGGCAGAGAGACTTTTAAAACTGAAAGCCGACAAGGAAGACTTCTAGAAAAAAGTCATTGACGTCTTTGTTTAGAAGGAGTGGCGCATGGACTTCATTTATTTTTTTATTTTTTTATTTTTTTATTCATTTTACATTAAAAACCAGAAGAAAAAAAAACATATCACATATTATATGAAACAATACGAAGAAATCTTATTTTATCTGCCCCTTTTTCATAAACAAAACAAGTTCAAACAATCAATTAAAACAATAATTATCTATAAGTAACAGAGCAAAAAAGAGTAACTTTTCACAATCTACAAAAATCTAGAACATTAAACACTTAACTAAAAGTTTTAGTATTTTGTTAGCAATTTAGTTTTTATCATTATTTTAAAGGGGACCACAGATGCAAAATTCACTTTTTAATGCTTTTTTTTAACTCAACTTTGGGTATGTACTTCATAAAAAAACAGTCCTAGGGCCAAAAAAATGCACCCAGTGGTTTATTTACTCTAAGTATATTTATTTATCTTTGATAGAAACACTTTGTTTTCAAATCCTGCGGTTTGTGACGTCACAAACCGCAGCCACAACCCACCTCAAACCTGAGTCCAGCCCCTCACCTAGCAACCCCTGGTGATGCTCCACCCACTTCAGTATAAAAGACATGACGGTTGTTTTTCATGATTTCATGTGTATAGCACTTTGTTGCAGCTGTGGTTGTTTTAAATGGCTTTATAAATAAAGTATAATTGTTATTTTTATGTTTTAGTTCAATTTTTAGCGATCCCTCCCAATGAGCAGCCGGCAGACGGAAAATGAGCAGACCGCCGGCGAAGAGACCATCTGCGGCTGGGAGCTGGCTGGCTGGTCAGAGGTTGCCTCATATGGATAAATTAACTGGAGACACGCCCTGTTTACACGGACACTGTGTGGGGGAAACGGATGTTTTGGGTATGTTAATTAAGTGAAAAGTTTTGCGTTGACACGGGCGAATTCTGTGGATACGACTCTCTCCCCCCACCCCCCGTCCTCATGATTTCACTGTAGTTACCATGCTGGGCCATTAGATGGCGCTGTGATTTTTGGAACCTTCACTACTGCGCATGCGTGCTGCCTGAGGTAAACAGAGCAGCCGAGGCAGCTGCCTCGTCTGTTTTCCTCTCTGGCTAAAATCAGCTAACTACAAGTTGTTGTCAACAAGTTAACAACAAGTTAAAGCTGGAATTTGGATAAGAGTCAACAGATTTGACACCAAGTGGGACCGCTTCATCTAACAAGCTGCACACCAGTTGCTGACTGGACCGGAACCGCGTCAACATGTCTGACTTTAGTCCGTGAGAATCAGCTGATTTCCAGCAGCGCTACAAGGTAAACAATGTTCTTAATAATGTTTCCTTGTGTTTAGTTCGATCACAGAACAACCAACTGAGGTTTATTTTTAAAAAATTGCTGCGAGGTCGAAGCTGTCGTTCCACGAAGCAAACCGGTTCGGATCTGGGTCCAGTTTCCACCAGAATGAAAACAACAGAGTCCAGTTCATTAAAGTTCGGTTAACGTGTTTTTAAAAGTGTCAATTTAATTCTCAGTGTTTGTGACATACTGTTTGTGGTGTTGAATAAATAAATAAATTAAAAATCAACCTGGTGTCTTCATTTTCAGCAGCATGTTAGGCATGACGTAACGAGTCCAGATAGCTTCATTTAGCTCAGATAAATTTAAATATCTCCCACGCTAACATAAATACTGTTTATTATTGTTAAACTGTTAATATATAGCACATTTAGTATGTTATAGTGCAGCGTGACACGTGAAATGTCCGACTGCCTCGTTAACAGACAACTGGATCCAGGCAGCTGCTCTCTTCCAACACAGATGCAGGTAAGGTGTAGAATAATTAAATATGAGAATCAAAATATATTCCATCAGCTATAGTTCAGAAAGTGGTGCGTGTGTCCACTGTCCAGTCCACCGCCATTGTTAAAATGCCGGCTGTCTGCGCGTGCGTGCTGTGCATGTGTTCAAACAAAAGCTCCGCGGGAGATGTTTACATTATCAACGGGGGGTCTGCGAAAAACTTCCACTTGAGAGCAGGATCAGAAAAGCATCGGATGCAAAGAGGGGGGCCAGTGAACTCGTGTAGGCGATATGCAAAGACGCAGAGAGAAAGGAGCGGTTCCACTCAAAATACGCGCCGTGTAAACAGGGCCTCAGTGAACTTTGTGTATGTCTGGACTGAAGCATAGATCGCTCCCAAAAGTGCTGCATGCAACGAGCGGACATAAAAGTGCGGAGGAGGAACGAGCTATTTTTAGCCTCTGATTCGGGCTAAAAGGAGCAGCTCATGGCGGCGCGCGCAGACGGCTTTCGGTAAGTTATCTTAAGCTAGCACTAACAGTAAGTCAAATGAGTAATAAAAAAAGAGCTAATTTTAAAACAACAACAGATTAGAGATACTGGCTCTTACAGAGGGCGGAGTAAATGTAAACAGATCTTTGAAGGGCGTGGCCATGAGAGCTCATTATCATAAACCAGTCGTTCAAAACGAAAGTTAAAAATGGTAGAATTAAAAAGGGTATAATTGATTATCTAAGAATTATTTTGTGTATTAAATTGAATGAACATTGTCTTGATAGCCCACAGACATACCATAAAAAATTTAAAAACCTATCTGTGGTCCCCTTTAAATTATGTCTGCGCGATCAAGAGTACATAAGTACATAAGTATTAGACATATGATTATTTTATTGTTAACCTTGTGGTGCCCTGCCCAGCCCACTAAACACAGGGATAACAGTTATATTTGTGCTTTTTATCTGTAGAACAAGAGAGTTTGCAGGCTGTCATAACACTGACCGTCATTATTTAACATGAGCATTATTGAGCATGCATCAGGGTACTTCCATGGCACATTTTTATTTGTATAAATACTTAATACTGTAGTTCAATGTTAATAGGAGCTAGTTACTTGCAAGGGGTTTTGTTTTCATTCTCCAGATCAATACAGAGTTAAGAAATAGTATAATAACATCACCAGTGACTTTTATTTAGTATATAAAATTATTAATATTTGATAATTTTTTAAGCAAATTTAAATAAATGTAGCCATCAGAGTCAATAACAAGGCGGCTAGCGCTAGCATGCTAACAAACAAACAAAGAAAAAAACAAACATCACTTCCCACTTGCAGTAAGCTGAAGGCTTTTTTCACAGAGCCTTCTAATATCTGAGAGGCATATTTGGATTTTCAAGATAAAACCGCTGTGTCTGGCATGCCGTCCACCACCTCTGCTTTATTCGCTACTTCAAAGTAAAAAAAAAAGTCAAAGTCAACTTTATTGTCAGAACTGCAATATGTACAGGACATACACAGGATTGAAATTGCGTTTCTCTCAGTCCCTCGGTGCAACAGTAACCATCTAAACACTAAAACATTTAATAAACATAAGCATAAAATAGTAAAAGTGTAACACTGTCCTGAGTTTTTTCATAGTAGTATAAAAGTATGAAAATTTACACCAACACTGAAACACCAAACACCCCTAAAACACCAAACACCCAATGAACATAAGCATAAAATGAAATAATAAAAGTGTAATACTGTCCTGAGTTTTTTCATAGTAGTATAAAAAGTATATCTATAAAATAAACTGAAGGTTCTAGCATTGACATTTGCAAAGAGTGGCACAGCAGCATATGAGTTAATGTACACAGTATATGTATGAGGTAGTTGATGTTGGTATAGAGGCAAAGTGGCATATGCAGTAAGGCACATAAGGCACATTTGGCATCCTTAGATAAGGCTAGTCAGAGAATACTGTATATGTATCAGCAGTAGTGTAGATACTTGTGTTTCTGCGATTTTTAACGTTTTTGCCTTCAGTATGGTCTCTGTCAAAGCTATGTGCATACGATCGCCTGGCACTTTTGAATATTTGAGACTTTATGCAGAACTTTCCAACCAACTTTAGCAAACATTCTCAGCTTCCGCCACCGCCACACCTTGCCTCGGTGCCTACCTGTTTATGGCGTTCTCTCGCCGCGCTACCCTCCAGGAGCCGTCGACGACGACGCGGAAGGAGAAGCGGACTTCACGTCAAACTCCGGATTCGGGATTCTAACTCCCACAGCATTTACAACCGGCTAACAAGGGATTGCTATCGTTGGCTCCGGCCGGTTGTCCCGGACCCGGACGCCAGTTGCACACGCCCACACAGCCGGCTCGTTGGGACCCACATCCGGGGCTGCGTTCAGGAACACCTCCGTCCACTTCAGCATGGATGTCAGCAAACGGTCAGGAACTCCGTTCGTTTGGCACTGATTAACATCAGATCACTAACTAACAAAACATTTATCATGAATGACTTTTTCTCCTCACACACACTGGATTTTCTTCTGTTAACGGAGACGTGGATGAAACCGGATGAAAACAGTGCCTTCTCAGAGCTCCTCCCTCCCGGCTGTTCCTTCCTCAACTCCCCCCGTCTCACGGGTCGTGGTGGGGGCATTGCTTCAGTTTTTAGAGACAATTTCAAATGTAGACTTTTACCTGCCAAAACATATTCTTCTTTTGAGTTACAGCTGTTCGTGGCTGAGCTGACACAGCCTGTATTATTTGGAATTGTCTATCGTCCCCCTAAAAATAATAAGGATTTTATTCAACAATTTGCTGAATTTTTAGCAGACTCCATCCCCAAATTTGACAATTTACTTTTTTGTGAAGATTTTAATATTCATGTTTGTTGCCCGTCCGATCAGTTAGCCTCTGATTTTATTAATCTTTTAACATATTTTAACTTAATACAGTCTGTGCGTGGGCCAACTCATCTTCTTGGACATACCTTGGACCTTATTATATCTCATGGGCTATCCATCTCACTCTGTGAAACATCTGAAACTGCCATCTCTGTTCATTTCCCCATCATGTTAGAGTTTTCAGCCCCCCTACCTGTCAGTAGGCCTGCCGTTGTAGGTCATTGGTGTCGTATTTTCACTCCTGAGACCGCTGGACTGTTTACCACTGTTTTTATGGACTTTCCAATTTCAAGTACAAATGAATTTTATCCAGAGGACTTCCTTCTCTCTTTCCAAACCACCTGCTCGGACATTTTAGACTCCATCGCTCCTCTTCGGTTTAAATCCACCAAACCAAGAATTGAGCCGTGGTTAAACAATGCCACGTGTACTCTCAAGAAAACATGTAGGAAAGCGGATCGACAATGGAAGAGAGACACACTTCCTTCATCCTTAAAATTTTTGAGAGAATGCTTTAAAAATTACCAGAGATCTGTCAAAGAGGCGAAATGTCTATTTTTATCTGGTTTGATTTCAAATAATTGCCATTGTCCTAGAGTGTTATTTAACACTATTAATTCTGTTATAAATCCAGCTGTGCGTATTCTACCAGATGCCACAGCCACAAACTGTGAAAACTTTCTAAAATTCTTCCAGGATAAAGTGGCCTCAGTCAGACAGGTCACTGGTCCTGTTGCCCCTGACTACTCTGTTGTCTCTGTAGCTCCGGTTGTGTTTGAACAGTTTCAACCAGTGTCTCTTGCCACTCTCACTGATGTTGTTCAACACTTAAAGATCACAAATTGCCCTCTGGACTTTCTTCCATCCAGGTTTTTAAAAGAGGATTTTAATTCTGTGGGTTTCTGTGTTTTAACACTTTTAAACTCTGTTGTGTCCTGCAATTGCATAAGACTGACAGCAGGGGGAACCTCCGAGTAGGGAGAGAACAGGATGTGTGGAGGAGAGAAGAAGAAGTTGGGAGAAGTGAAATAAAGCATGGTGTTATGAAGTGAGCTCCGTCTACAGTACTCTGATTCTACACCTACATATTAGCAACAACACAACATTGGCGACGAGGATCGACGAGAATCGACGAAGATGGCTCTTTCTGTACCTTTAATCAGTGATGGCATAGTTACATTGAAAAAGTAACTTAGTTAAGTTACTGATTAGTCCTTGGGAAAAGTAACTTAGTTAAGTTACTGATTACTTGATTTGGAAAGTAACTAAGTTAGATTACTAAGTTACTTTATTAGTTACTTTCAGCAGCCGCTGACAAGAACCCTCTGTCACAATACATAAAAAATTTAAATGTTTTAATAAAATAATTACTAATAAATATTCAAAAAACAAAATACAGTAGTCTTTCTTGACTTCACTAAACAAATAATATTTTTACAAAAAAGACTTATAAAATGTTTATTTTGAAAATGTGTCAAGTAAACAATACGTTTGTATGAAAATAAATAAAAGCATGAGCCACTGGCCAAAAGGATGGTCCAGCACAGAAGATCAACATCATCAGGTCAGGACTCTGTGGTCTACACTCATCTCCAGGTCAGAGGTCACTCTTTCAGGGATGAAGATGTTCACATCCTTGATAGAGAGGAACGATGGTTTGAGAGAGGAGTAAAGGAGGCCATCTTTGTGAAAAGAAACCATCCATCATTAAACAGAGGTGGAGGCCTCCGGGTTCAACTGTCCCCCTCTTACAATGCTGTTATTGCTAGTATCACTCAGCCCTCTGTGAATAGCAAACAACCATCAGGGTGCTGCTAACTATCCATTGTTAGGCTGATGGTCCGTGAGCAGCTGGTTTCAGCTGTCAGCAGCAAACTGGTTCATCCACTGTGAGAGGGTGCTACAGTATTTATAAGATTGAGATGAATACAGCATCTCAGACTGAGGAAGTCTTTTGGACAAAAGATAAAACGTTTCTACAATTTTTTTTGTTCTGTTTTGTTTTTTGAATGTCCAGAGGACCAGACTTAGCATTTTTAGATTTTTCTACCTGGATTATTGAGCATGCATCAGGGTCATCATCACACGCTTCTTAGCTGCAGGTGGATGTCCCTCAAGAGGAAAAAGACAGCTGCTTCCTCTGTCTCAGACTGGAAATAACACAAACAGGTAAAAAAATAAAAATAGTTAATAAGATTATCATTTTAAATTAAAAAGGTTAATTATTAATAAAAGAACAATACCTCTTCTTGTGGTTGGATCTCTCGGTCATCATCAGGGCAGGGATTTATTCAGCTCCAGGACTTGTTGACATCAGTTTTTTCATAAAGTGATTAACTTTTTGGCTGGTGTTGACATGATGATGGACGTGATGGAAGACGTTTTAGAGACGCTCAGTTAATTTAAAGCCTGCACAGCAACAACAACATTTCAGACGTAGATCCAGAGCTTTAAAATGTCCTACAGTTTGTGTTATTGACTGATCTGACCTACCTGAAGGCTGTTTTTGCTGCTGCTGCTCTGTTAGCAGTGTTTACAAGCTGCTCCTCGTTCACGTTCGGATCACGTCGTTAAGTCCGTTCAAGTTAGACGTGTTGTCTGCTGCAGATCCAGTCTCCGTGAAACAAAGTCCACACACCGTTTTGGATGTGCGCTCGTGTTTTTAACAAGTCACAACGTTCCCAAACAAACAGGAGACCGCAGCGAGATGCTAAACCTAGCTTAATGCTAACGTGTGCTACAAGACACCGGGCGGTCGCATAGACTGACGTCACTCCTGTCTTTTTTTTTATCGCTCTCCCCCGAGACGCATTGGCGAAATAAAATTAAATTATTTACAGTACTACAGAAAATGACAAATAACTAAGTAACGCACAATAATTTGGAGAAAATAACTTTAATCTGATTACTGCAGTTTGAAAAGCAACGCGTTAGATTACTAGTTACTGAAAAAAGTGGTCCGACCAGAGTAACGCGTTACTTTGTAACGCGTTACTGACATCACTGCCTTTAATAATAATTAATTCAATTTATAATGCACTTTTCATTACTGAAAATCTCAAAGTGCTACACATATATTGAATGCTACACACATTCATAAACCGGTGGCGGCAGACTACCATGCAAGGTGCTTTCCAGTCCTACCGGGAGCAACTCAGGGTTAAGTGTCTTGCCCAAGGACACAACGACACATGGTGCGGGTCCCGGGAGTCGAACCGCCAACTTTCCGATCGGGAGACGACTGCCATTACAACTACGCCACGGCCGCCCCTGCAAACATTCTCCCAATCCTCCATTAGACACCTTTAATTGTTACCTTTGCCTGCTCCATTCATGCCGTGCCCAGGTGAACCGACAATACCGTTTCCAACGTGGCTAAAGATGTTCGACAACTACATGCTAGTGATAGCCGCGTCGGGAGATGGCTGGCCTGATGCCAGAAAGCGCGCGGTTCTACTCCATGCTTTGGGTACGGAAGGACAAAGACTTTTCTACAGCCTGCCGAATACCGGGACCACGTTCGCTACTGCTATTACTGCTCTTAAAGAACATTTCGTCCCGAAGGTGAACGTGATTGCTGAACGTCACAAGTTTCGACAACGTGTACAACGGCCGGATGAAAAGGTACAACAATTCTTAGCTTCTCTGCGTGAGTTAGCTGCCACATGTGACTTTGGAAACATGGAGGAACAAATGCTACGTGATCAACTGATAGAGCGTGTTGCTAATAATCGAATCAGAGACAGACTGTTACTCGAACCGGAGCTAACTCTTGCTAAAGCTACAACGTTGGCGCTACAAATTGAGAGTGGATTAAGAGATGCTAACGTACTTTCTGATGCTACCGCTGCTAGCATTTCTGTTCCCGTGAGGGCTGTACTGTCTGATGCTAACGCTGCTAACGCTTCAGCTCCCGTGAGGGCCGTACAAAGACAGCCGAAGTCAAGCCGCCGCTGGGACGCGAGGAGGACGCCGCGGGACCATGCTACTTCCACGACTCAACTTGCTGCTACTACACGCCGTTCCTGCTTCCGCTGTGGATCCTTCGACCATCTTGCTAACAACCCTGCATGCCCTGCTGCTAAAACGACATGCAACGAGTGTGGTAAACTGGGTCATTTTTCACGTGTTTGCCGTTCAACTCAAAAGGAGGTACGTGAAGTCGTCGTTAATGAAGCCACGGTTCTTTACATGAACAATGCTGTACAAGACAAGATTCTCTGCACCGTTCAAGTGACTGTTAATGGACGACGTACAGATGTTGAGCTGATTGTGGATACAGGCTCATCAGTGTCCATTATACCAGAAGAGATCTACCACACCTACTTTTATGACTGTGTACTAACTGAACCTACAGTTACTCTTGTTACTTATGCAAAAGAGAAAATTGCTGTGAAAGGGTGCTTAAAAGCTACTATTTCTCATGATGGTATTTCTACTGAAGGTACTCTTATTGTTGTTCAGTCAGGTGCTGCCCTGCTGGGTTTAGATTTATTCCAAGCATTACAAATGAAGCTTGAGGGACGACAAATTGCTACTGCTACTGCTACTTCTACTACCTCTATGGTTCAGCCAGCTTTAACAAATACTGCTTCAGAACATTCTCCAGGAATGTCAGTTAGGGAAGTTGGTTATGATAAAAATTTCATACATAAAGTACAGATGTTGCCGAATGCTGTTCCAGTGCAACAAATAACTACTACTGCTCCACTTACTCCTGTTGAATTTCCTAGCAAACCATGGGAAAAAGTTGCAATAGACATTACAGGTCCGTTTGAAAATGCTAAATGGGACTGCCGTTATGCTATTGTGCTAACAGACTACTACAGCAAATGGCCTGAGGTTGCATTCGCTCCTACTGTTACTACAGATGTGATAATACGGGTTTTAAAGCTCCACTGACATGATCTTTTAACATTTCAAAAAATGGCACAACATATATAAATATTAAGATAGACCTCTGACCGTTTTTGCTAAAATAATGTTAAATGAATGAAAATTTCTCTCAAAATAGTTTAAAATTAGCGCCGTTTTTTTAGACCGTAAATCCGGATTTTCCGGTCACGTGAGCATTCCTGTTTCTGACGTCACGTCCGTAAATTTCGCCAGCGCACCTAAAAACACTCTATTTTCATCTAAAAACTACTTTTGAGTGCATAAAAATGATCGGAAACGTGTGTTTATATGCTTAACTTGCTAACTGTAGTGAAAAAACACATGAAAACTCAGTATTTTTTTCGTTTTTTCCAAAAATTCGCAACCCGGAAGTCCGTTCGTAAATTTCGCCAGCGCACCTAAAAACACTCTATTTTCATCTAAAAACTACTTTTGAGTGCATAAAAATGATCGGAAACGTGTGTTTATATGCTTAACTTGCTAACTGTAGTGAAAAAACACATGAAAACTCAGTATTTTTGTCGTTTGAGCAGAGTTCAGTATCGGACGTGACGTCACAAACGGGAATGCTGACACGTGACCGGAAGATCCGGATTTACGGTCTAAAAAAACGGCGCTAATTTTAAACTATTTTGAGAGAAATTGTCATTCATTTAACATTATTTTAGCAAAAACGGTCAGAGGTCTATCTTAATATTTATATATGTTGTGCCATTTTTTGAAAAGTTAAAAGAACATGTCAGTGGAGCTTTAAACACTGTGTTCAGTAGGGAGGGTAATCCGATGTATCTTGTTTCAGATAATGGTACTCAGTTTACTTTGCATGCGTTTACTACTTTTCTGAGAGAGAGAGAGATACAGCACTTAAAGTCAAGTGTATATTATCCCAGAGCAAATGGTGCTGTGGAAAGATTTAACAGAGTGCTTAAAGACTGCATACAAACAGCTGAAAGAAGTCACAGCTCATGGAAGGAAGCTGTCACTGAATTCCTTCACAACTACCGAGCTACTCCGCATGCAACTACCGGAGCTACTCCATTTGAACTACTGAGGAACAGAAAGATGCGTACCAAGTTAAACATACTCCCAGTGGAACTGAAGAGCAAAAGCCAAGCTCAAATACAACAGAGGGTGAAACAAAAGCAAAACAAAATGAAGGAATATACTGACAAGAAAATGAGAGCTAAAGTACCAACATTCAACGTGGGGGACACTGTTCGTGTTCGCAGACCGGATCACGTTTCCAAAGGATCTTCCAGATTCACAGAACCACGTACTGTAATGAAGAAAGTTGGACCAAATACTTTCTTACTGAGTGATGGGCGCAAGTGGAATGCTTCAAAACTTGCACTCTTCCCAAAACAAATCTTACGTGCTGCAGAACAAAATGATGATACTGTACTCGATGCATATGCACTGCCAGGAAATACTGATGAACCGCTTGCTGTGTTAAGAAGAAGTCAAAGAGATAGAAATGCACCAAGCTGGTTGTCAGGTTTTGTAAGTTAGAGTGAAAAAAAGTGTAAACTATTCCTGTTCATACTGTTCTGTAAGACAAGTAAATTTACTACTGTTCATACTGTAATGCAAAGGGTTAACAGGGTAAACTTTCATATTACTGTTGGCTTACAGAAATAATAATTTGATTACTTTGATTTTCTGCTGTCAGGTTACTGTACAAATTTACATGTAAGTAATTGTTTCAGGAAAAGGGAAATGTTATGTCCTGCAATTGCATAAGACTGACAGCAGGGGGAACCTCCGAGTAGGGAGAGAACAGGATGTGTGGAGGAGAGAAGAAGAAGTTGGGAGAAGTGAAATAAAGCATGGTGTTATGAAGTGAGCTCCGTCTACAGTACTCTGATTCTACACCTACATATTAGCAACAACACAACAAACTCCTGCCTTCGTTTAGGAATTGGCCCTGCTGCATTTAAACATGCTGTAGTTAGGCCCCTTCTTAAAAAACCTCACCTGGACCCATCAATTTTATCTAATTTTAGACCTATTTCTCATCTGCCTTTTTTATCTAAAGTTTTAGAAAAAAATGTTTTTATGCAGTTACAACCTGTTTTAGAAAATCATGGTATTTTTGAAACATTTCAGTCTGGTTTTAGATCCCGTCATTCTACCGAATCAGCCTTGTTAAAAGTCCATAATGACATTTCCATGTCCATGGATGCCAAGTGTCCCGTTGCACTGGTGTTGCTGGACCTCACAGCTGCATTTGATACAGTAGACCACACTGTCCTTCTATCTCGCCTTCAACATTATGTTGGAATTTCTGGTACAGCACTCAAGTGGTTCACTGCCTACTTGACCAACAGAACATTCTCTGTCATGTTGGACACTCTTTCTTCCTCCACTGCCGTTCTCTCTTGTGGTGTGCCACAGGGTTCTATTCTTGGTCCTCTCCTCTTCTCACTGTACATGCTACCTCTTGTAATAGCCAGACATAATTTTTCTTTTCACTGCTATGCTGATGATGTACAAATTTATCTACCAATGAAACCCAAAAACAGCAATCTTCTCACTCCTTACGCTGATTGTATTAACAACATTAAACAGTGGCTTCACCGTAATTTTTTGTTTTTAAACAAAGGAAAGACAGAATGCATCTTCTTCTGTGATGATGCTCCCTGTAACTTTGGTGCTCTAACTTCCAAATACAGACCAACAGTTAAAAACTTGGGGGTGACATTTGACAAGGACTTAAAATTTGATAAACAAATAGCGTCTGTAGTCAAGGCCTGTTTTTATCAATTACGTCTTTTATACAAAGTTAAACCTTTTTTAAATCGTTTTGATTTAGAAAAGGCCATTCATGCTTTTATCACCTCAAGGCTTGACTACTGTAATTCCCTATATGCGGGAATCTCCCAATCCTCCATTAGACGCCTTCAATTGGTCCAAAATGCTGCAGCTAGACTTTTAACCAACACCTCCAGACGTGAACACATTACCCCTGTTTTATTTTCTCTCCATTGGCTTCCAATTGATTTTAGAATTAAATTTAAAATTTTATTATTCACTTTTAAAGCTCTCAATGGTCTTGCCCCACTGTATTTGACTGATCTTGTAACTGTCCGTGAATATAGGAGAACACTGAGATCATCTAATACATTTCTCCTGTCTGTTCCAAAGACCAACTACAAACGATGGGGTGACCGGGCCTTTTCTGTCGTTGCACCCAGTCTCTGGAATAAGCTACCTCTGGACTTGCGCTCCATCACTCATATGGAGTTTTTTTTAATCTAATCTTAAAACCTTTTTATTCAGGCAGGCTTTTAATACCTAGTAGTTCTTTGACATTCTTGTTAGGTCTTAATTGTTTTTAATTTTTAACTGGCTGTTTTTTATTGTTATTTTTGATGTTTGTTTTATTTCTGTATTGTTCAGCACTTTGTGCACCTTCTGGCTGCTGAAAAGGGCTCTATAAATAAAGATTGATTGATTGATTGATTGATTGATATCAGTCAGAAATGCAAATAGATATTAAATAAAGGGCTTTCAATTATTTAAAACGTACCTGAGCAAGCCTGCTTCAGTCACTGCACGTCTCTGTAATCCCAGACAAAAAAAAAAAGACCAGACCGGAAGTACATTGTTCTGTACGTGCAGCTCACGTTGGACTGTCCAAGGCGGTGAAAACTGCGCCCAGCATCTACCCATTGTTTTGTAATGTGGTGGCATCAGTACGCATGTGCCAGCTATAATTAGAGTCGATGGATCAGATAACAACGCCCCAAAACAGGAAATACGTCACCAATCAGAAAACGTTTTTTGAAACAAACAATATAACTCATAATTACTCGTAAACTATTTATCCTACACAACTAAAAACATATTTTGAAATATTTTTATGTTATTATTTCATTTTTA
Source organism: Garcialebias charrua (assembly GCA_038048925.1). Taxonomy (NCBI): domain Eukaryota; kingdom Metazoa; phylum Chordata; class Actinopteri; order Cyprinodontiformes; family Rivulidae; genus Garcialebias; species Garcialebias charrua. The sequence goes on along the minus strand of JBBPBX010023125.1, from coordinate 2,126 downwards.
TTATTAAAAAAAGTATTAAATGTCAAATGGTCCAGAACGTCCAGTGGGTGGAGTGGGTGGGTAACGCTCTGGCGCCCTCTACTGGCGGGCCGTCCCTGGTGGCCGAGGCTGGGGACCCTGGCTGTCTGATTCTCGGCTACAGAAGCTGGCTATTGGGACATGGAATGCCACCTCTCTGGTGGGGAAGGAGCCTGAACTGGTGTGTGAAGTTGAGAGGTTCCGGCTAGAAATAGTCAGACTCACCTCAATGCATGGCTCTGGAACCAATTTCCTTGAGAGGGGTTGGACACTCTTCCACTCTGGAGTTGCCCCTAGTGAGAGGCGCCGAGCAAGAGTGGGCATACTTGTTGCCCCCCATCTTGTTGGCTGTTAGGGGTGTAACGGTATGCTAAAATCACATTTCGGTTCGGTTCAATTACAAGGAGGGCTCGGTTCGGTTTATTTTCGGTACAAAAAAAAAGACAAAATATAGACCTACAAAATGTTTATTTTGAAAATATGCCAAAAATATGTTTGTATTGTATTGTAGTAATAAATAAAAGTGACCCATTTGGATGATATTTTAAATAAACAGCACTCTACAATAAATAAATTATATTAACAATAATAAAAATCTTAATAATTACAATAACAGTCAGAACAATAAGCAGCAACAGACTGTTTACAATCTAACTAATCAAGTTTTTGTCCAGTAGCAGCAGTGTGGCTGTATTTGTCCTCATTACTGTACTCACAACCTCTTCTTGGACCTGCTCTCCAGGTGGGACAGGTCCTGGAAAAGTTCAGTTCAGTTCAGTCATCACACACTTCTTAGCTGCAGGTGATCTCTGGTGGATGTCTGTCCCTGAAGTGGAAGGAGAGAGCAGCTATCTCTGTCCCAGACTGGAAATAAAACACAAAGAGATAAAAAAAAAACAAGTTAATAAGATTATGATTTTAAAAAAAAGATTATTTAGATAATAATAAAAGAACAATACCTCTTCTTGAACGGTTGAATCTCTCATCATCATCATCATCATCATCATCATCATCATCATCATCATCATCATCATCATCATCATCATCATCATCATCATCAGGGCTTTAATCAGCTCCAGGGCTTGTACACAATATCAGTTTTAGTTTTTTCATAAAGAGCTGAACTTTTTGAGTGATGGATGTTCGTAGCGAGGATCAATAACTTTAAAGCCTGCGCTTATAACAACATTCAGACTTAAATTCAGAGATTTAAAAACTCATACAGTTTGTGTTATTGATCTGGACCGCTCTGAATTACCTGATAAAAGTAGTTTAAATGCAGCTGCTGTTGTTAGCGGTGTTTGCAACAGCTGCTGTTTCTTCGTTCACGTTCGGATGACGTCGTTTCAAGTGCATTCACGTTAGACGTGTTGCTGCTGCAGAGCCAGTCTTCATGAAATAACGTCCACACACAGCTTTGAATGTGCGCTCGTCTTTTAACAAGAAAGCCATGAGACCGCAGCGAGATGCTAACGGCTAAATGCTGCGCGTGCTGCGCGATAATAGCTTCGTGCTGAAACATGCCCAGGAAATTTTGTTCCGCGGTGCATATATTAAAGCTGCAGTATGTAGTTTTTCTAAAAAATATATTTTTAACATATCTCTTCACTCTGTCACTATCTCCTGACAGACTGATGTTAGACAAGTAATCTCTGGAAAAAAACTATATTCCCCTTGCTTCTCAGGTGGTACTAAAAGCATTTCTAAAAACCCACAGTGACCCGCCGTTAACCAGCCAATAAAAACAGTTTTTAACCAGCCAATAAAAACAGAGCTTCTCACGCCCCTAACCCACGCCCCCGCCTGTCCCAGCCCCAGCGGCCGCGCACGTTCTCGTTCAAAGGATTGCAAAGCGATGCAGGACTGTTTTGTATGTGACACAAATGTATTAAATTCCCCTTCTTCATCCCTGATCTGGACTTTTCTTTTGTTTTTTTGCCAAAAGTCAAGTGATCGCTTCCTCCTCCGCTGACTCCATGACTGAAATGATGAGGAAATGAATGAATTTGTCACGAGCGAATTAAACTCGGGTTCAACGTGGCTGCGCGAGGCTCTGCAGATTTCCTGGTGTTCTGGACCAGCGCTCCATGTTTTTATTTTATTTTTTA
>JBBPBX010023123.1:29036-40804 GCA_038048925.1 Garcialebias charrua | reverse complement strand
TGGGCCTTGGGTCGGCCCTGATTGCAAGATACAGAAATTAATTCCTTGGTGAAACAAGCTGTGCTACATCACCCTAAATATGCGTCACATTTCATTTTAACCAATAACGTAAATATAACAATGGTTTTAAATCAGCTTACAGGATATAATTTAGCACACCTTTAGAATTAAGGCTGGAAGTAATTATTTCCAGTACATTTTCCTTAATCTAGCATATTCAATGGCGATCCATGCGACCTGGAGACATTCCTTATGACGCATGCGCACCCAGGTGAAAATAAAATCTATTGCATATTAAATTTATTTGCGAAATTGTAAGAAAATACATTGTAAATGTATTAAATTGAAACAACTTATGTTGTACTTAAGTGTTCTATGTTGGAGCAACTTAATATGTGCTTGTTTTATGCTTGAATAACACATTTACATTTTTTATTTTAATTGTATTTATAATGTCTTTGCTTAATAATAATAATAATAATAATAATAATAATAATAATAATAATAATGAATTTAATTTATAACGCACTTTTCATTAACAAAAATCTCAAAGTGCCACAAAGTGCAACAAAAATCAAAGATCAAATAAAAGCAAGTGATAAAATCAAGTAAAATCAATGATAATATCAACTAAGATCAAAGATAAAATCATGTGGAGGCAGAGTAGGCTTAGTACTGTTAATAAAATTATTATATATTATTATTATTATTATTATTATATATTATCTCAACTCAACTCAACTTTATTTTGGTAAATTAAAAATATTACAAACAAAAGGAAAATATAAAATGGTAAATCAATCATTTAACCAAAAAGGCTATATTATAAATATATTGTACGGTAAGTCTTTATTAAATACCTTATAAATGTGCTAATATTCAATATAACAAGTGGTTTGTACATTTAAAATTATTTAATAAACACAAAAAGTTGCATACAGTACATTCTATGACAGACTATATGTAACAAAAATGATACAACTAACAAAGAACAATAACAGCTGACGCTACGGATTGTGCAGTGACGTTCCTCATCCATGCTGTTGTTGCTATATCACTCAGCCCCCTGTGAATAGCAAGCGGCCATCAGGGCATTAACGGTCAGTCGTTAGGCTGATGGTCCTCATTGATCGTGTGAACAGCTAGTTCTGGCTGTCACCAGCAAACTGTTTGATCCACTAGGAGAAGATGCTGTTTACAAGACAGTTTATTGCAGCTCCTCAGACTGACAAAGTCTTTCTGAATAAAAGACTAAACGTTTCAACAATTTATTTTTGTCCGTCCAGTGGACTTAACTCTGTTAAATGTTGGAAAATATATAGTGGAACAACTTCAGAATAATCTTCCTCTACAAAAAAAAAAAAGAAAAAAAAGAAAACGATTTTGAATGTGCCGTTAGATTAATCGTTTGTAACGCCTGCATTTCCTGTGTGTAGCAACTGGATAAGTTTCCAAGTGAAAGGCATCAGTCTACCTCGAGCCCTGCACTGCTGGGACAGAAGTCTGGAGGCAACGCGCAACAACAGAACCCCTGCTAAAGGCTGTCCGTTCCACCTGGTGGACACCTGCCAGTGGCCTCAGTGCAACCCCACCTGCCCAGCTTTGGTGGACCGGGCCACCCAGCAGGAGCTTACTTTGCTCCAGATGCTGGTGGCCATGGGCCTTGACCCCCAGAGGCTCGGCCTGGATCCCCAGGGAGATGCGGATTCTCTGGTCAGCATGGTCAGCAACGGTGGCTAACAGGTTTCAAAACACAGTTTAGGAGAACGAAGGGTGGGAATAAATGTGCTGAATATTTAGTGTAACCATAGAAAGTCTGTAGAAACCTGGTTACTACGTGCTGTCCTGCTCAGCATTCCATTATGCTCCACATGTTCATTACATCTGGGACTGGTGTGTGTGTGTGTGTGTCGCTGCATCTGGGTTTGTTTGGTTTAGCGGGCCCTCTATTGGACACCAGAGGACGGAGCTTCAAGCCGAAGGTATTTCAACCATCCGGGTGGAAGAGCTTTGAGCTTTACCAGATGGCTCGACGTATAACCTGCAACACACTTTCATCCGGATCGCTTTCGTTTCCAACCACTGAGCACGATAAGATGGGTTTGAATAGCTGTTGTGCAAAAAATACTATAGAATAAAAAAAAACACACACAATTACACATCTTGAGATTTTATTCAGTGAATTAAAATGTGTGAAAAATGCATTCTGGTTCTTGAACATTATAAAATCCAAGAATAAATCAGAACAGTTACAACAGCAGCAATGGTAATTTATATTTTGTGCACAGGGACATATGGCTCAGTTTTATTTGTAGCTACTGGTGCTATGCTAACTAATGTATACACATTCTATAATATCTGTGCATTTATTTTATTATGCATGCAAAACAAAAGCGAGATTAGTTATTGACGTGTTAGCCTTGCAGTCCAGCAGATCAGGATTTGACCATGTTGACGTATATAATCTGTGAAGGGGAAGCTGGAGAGTTTTCGCCATGTGAAGTGTTTAATAAAAAAATAAACGCTGTGGTTATTCACCGCTCAGATGACGTGAAGACACACTGCATGTTATAACTGTTTATCCTGCCATGATGTGCTTGTCTTTATTGTGACATTTATAGAATGATTTTCAGTTATGTTAGTGAACGCAGCTGATGTATATGTGAAAACATGGAATAAATAAACTTGTGAAATTTATATTGTTTTTTTTTTATTATCTCAATTTTATTTAAAAATGATTACTAACAGTGGCTTATGCAAACAACTTTGATCCCTTTATGATCAGAAAATGCATTTTCTGTTTGAAAAGCTTTTATAACCGCACACAGATGAATCAAGATGCCCGATAATGAATATTTATATATATTTAAACTAGGGGTGCGAATCTCTCAGTGTCTGGAGAATCGATTCGATTCCGATTTTTGGTGTCACGATTCGATTCAAAATCGATTTTTCGATTCAGAAATGATTTTTGATTCAGAAACGATTTTTCTATTAAAATGGTCATTCATTCATTCATTCAACCTTTATTTAGTCAGGTAAATCTTTTGAACCTCATGGGCTCATTTACGAAAGCGACCTGCTAAAACTAAAGAACAATGAACAGCAGTGATAGAATTTCATTAAACAATAAACAAACAAACAATAAACAATAGAAAACAAAAAGAGAGAAAAAAAACAAAAGATTTTTTTTTCTTTTTTTTAAAGTGCGACTAAACCCAAAATTAACTTTTTTTAGCTGATAAACTCTAGAATGTGTTTAAAATGTTATCTAGCACTGGCTGTGTTTATTCTCACATAATTGTGCATATCTGTGTAAATTGGCAATATTTGGCAATATTTGGTCTAAAAATGTGTTTATGGTAGTTCTATGGGTTGAACTGGTGGATTACACCTTAATTTTCTTATTTGTGCAAACGCTCATGTGTGACATGTGTGACATGTGTGACATAAATGTGTGTCATAAATTTAGTTTCAGTTTTGTAACTGACAAGCTGAAAAGAATAAACAACAATGTAAACAAATGGAACATTTATTTAACCACACGTGCAAAATTCACTTTTTAAGGTTTTTTTTACTCAACTTTGGGTATTTACTTCATAAAAAAACAGTCCTAAGGCCAAAAAAATATTTACTCTAAGTAGATTTATTTTACTGTGATAATTTAGGTTTCGTTTTGAAATCAATCGCGCTTGTGACGTCACAAGCGCTAGGACAACCCACCCAGAGCCATATAAAGTGAGAGTTGCGACACTTCCATAGAGTTCCATTGTAAGAATGGAATGCGGAAGTCACGTGGGTCATGGAGGGGGCGATTTGTTCCATGGCTCTGGTTACAGTCTAACGCTGCCTGCAGTAGCGCTCCGTCGCCGCCAGAGGGCGCAGCTCCACAAGGTTTCCATAGCCGTAGTTTGGAACGATTGACCGCCTGTCGGCGAGATCAAAGCGTGTCGGAACTCTCTATATATATGGCTCTGAATCGGAACTCTCTATATATATATGGCTCTGAACCCATCACAACCTGAGTCCAGCCCCTCACCTAGCAACCCCTGGTTAGGCTCAACCCACTTCTGTATTAAACACATGACTGTTGTTTTTCATGATTTCATCTCATCGTTTGTTTATATTGTAGCGTGTGAAGAAGGAGAAACAAACTGATCTGCAAGCAGTTGCCTTTAATCCTTCGAGCGTCAAAACCAGTTACAGAATGAATGAATGAACACACGAACACTTCTTCTTCATCACCTGGTAAAACCTGGGGAGCACCTCGCTGGCTCCTCCTACTGGGTGAGAGAGAGATGAGGCCACATGCCTCCCAACACACCACACAGCCCCCCCCCGAACACCCAGAAGGGCAAATACAAAACATCAGTCTCTCACAGGAGCCCTAATCAACCTGCCAAACCGACTGCGTCGACTCGGGGGCGGAGAAACGGCTGGCATCCGTGCAGGAACAACATTTTGTGCCACAGGGGAAGGAACACAGTTGGGGGGAGAAAACGGAAGATGGGGTCGAGCAGGAGGGCGGCCGCGTCTAGGAACCTGAGCCGGCAACACCTCATCATCAGCCAACACATAGGCTGGCTTCAGGCGGTCCACTGTAACCAGCTCTCTACGCCCACCCATGTCTAAAACAAAACTTTTCGCGCCTCTTTCGAGCACTCGAAACGGCCCGTCATACGGAGGCTGGAGGGGCGAACGGTGGGCGTCACGTCGCACAAAAACGAAACGGGCAGACTGGAGTGCAGTGGGCACAAACGCCTGCGGGAAACAATGGTGCACAGGACCCGGAACCAAAAGACCGCTCTGCGAATAGGGGTCCACCGCTTCGGGGAACCGTGGAGCGGCAGCGTCTAACAAAAACTCCCCTGGGATTCGTACAGGCTGACCAAAAACCAACTCGGCTGATGAAGCGTTGAGGTCCTCCTTAGGAGCTGATCGCAACCCAAGCAGCACCCATGGCAAACGCTCCACCCAGCCAACGTCTGTTAGCGCAGCGCGTAACGCCGCCTTAAGAGACCGATGGAAACGTTCAACCAACCCGTTAGCCTGAGGGTGGTAGGCGGTAGTGCGATGCACCTGCACCCCCAAGGAGCGCGCCATCTCGGACCAGAGCCCTGAAATAAACTGGGGACCTCTGTCTGAAGTGATGTCCGAGGGCACACCAAAACGGGCAACCCAAGTGGAGAGGAACGCACCAGCCACGTCGGAGGTAGTTGTGGAAGAAAGAGGAACGACCTCCGGCCACCTGGTTGTGCGGTCGACCACTGTAAGCAGGTGTGTGAAACCCCGTGATGGGGGCAGGGGACCAACTAAGTCCACATGCACGTGGTCAAAACGCCTGGCTGGAATGGGAAATGGTTCCAGTGGTGCCTTAGTGTGCCGGTGCACCTTGGCACGCTGACAAGCCACGCAAGCCGCTGCCCAACTCCTCACCTCTCTGCGTAAACCAGGCCACACAAAACGTGCGCTGACTAGTTTCACAGACGCGCGCACACCTGGGTGCGAGAGAGAGTGAACAGAGTCAAAAATGCGGCGGCGCCAACCTGATGGAACCACTGGGCGTGTCCGGCCTGTGGAAACGTCACACAGGATCAAAGGACCGCCCTCTCCCAATTTGACCTCCTCTAGCTTAAGCCCTGAAACGCCGGCACGAAGGGCAGTTATATCAGCGTCTCCCGGTTGGTCAGCGGCCATGGCAGAAAAATCTACCCCGAGGAGTACAGGACAAACGAGCACCCGTGACAGACAGTCTGCCACTGAGTTGGATTTTCCAGCCACATGGCGGACGTCCGTTGTAAACTCTGAAATGGCCGCCAAGTGCCGTTGCTGACGTGCTGACCAGGGCTCCGAAACTTTAGACATTGCAAACGTGAGTGGTTTGTGGTCCACATAAGCCGTAAATGAACGACCCTCCAGCAAAAAACGAAAGTGCCGTGTAGCTAAGAATAGCGCCAACAACTCGCGGTCAAAAACGCTGTACTTGCGCTCGCAGTCCCGCAATTTACGGCTGAAAAATGCCAACGGCTGCCATGCGTCGCCAACGCGTTGCTCTACAACGCCCCCCACAGCTATATCCGAAGCATCAGTTGTCAACGCAATCGGGGCCTCTGAATCTGGATGGGCTAGGAGTGCCGCACTAGCTAACGCGGACTTAGCACCATCAAAAGCAGTGATCCGGTCTGGGGTCCAAACCACTGTGTCAGTCGCCTTCCTCGAGCGCAGGGCCTCGTAGAGAGGCTGCAGGAGATGGGCTGCATTGGGAATGAACCTGTTGTAAAAGTTCACCATGCCTAAAAACTCCTGCAACTTTTTAACCACCAGAGGACGTGGGAACTCTGCCACCGCCTGCACCTTGGCAGGCAATGGAACTGCACCCTGCGCGGAAATTCGATGACCTAAAAAATCGATCACCGGTAAACCAAACTGGCACTTAACCGGATTAATGATCAAGCCATGTGCATCCAAGCGCTGAAAAATTTCTTTCAGGTGCAACAAGGTGCTCCTCGGTTGACGAGCTGGCCACCAAAATGTCGTCCAGATAGACAAACACAAAATCGAGGCCACGTAACACGGAGTCCATCAGCCTTTGAAAAGTCTGTGCTGCCCCCTTTAGTCCAAACGGCATGCGGAGGAACTCAAAAAGCCCAAAGGGGGTGATTACTGCAGTTTTAGGTACATCGCTGGACTGCACTGGGACTTGATGGTAGCCGCGCACCAGATCCACCTTAGAAAAAATGGAAGCACCCGACAACCGAACAGAAAAGTCCTGAATGTGCGGAATGGGGTAGCGATCAGGCGTCGTCACGTTATTTAAACGGCGAAAATCGCCACATGGGCGCCACGACCCGTCTGCTTTTGGTACCATGTGAAGGGGGGAGGCCCACGGGCTGTTAGAGCGTCTAACAATACCCAACCTCTCCATGGTACCAAACTCCTCTTTAGCGATGGCCAGTTTAACAGCGTCGAGGCGGCGTGCACGTGCGAAAACGGGCGGCCCCGTGGTAGGGATGAAATGCTCGACCCCGTGTTTAGTTTCTGAAGAGGAAAAAGCAGGTGTAGTTAAAGAGGGGAATTCTGCCAACAAACCTTGAAAAACATCTCCTGAAACTAAAACATTAGCATGAGTTAGCGGCCCAGCCCCCCCAGATACACATGGGAAAGTTGCAAAAGTTACAGCGTCAATAAGTCTGCGGTTAGCAACATCTACTAACAGTCCATGAGCACATAAAAAATCTGCACCGATAATAGGAACAGTCACTGAGGCAACAACAAAGTCCCACTCGAACTCACGACCATGGAAAGAAACTGTTGCCCGTCTAGTGCCAAAAGTTCCAATGGGAGAACCGTTAGCAGCAGTTAGCAGTGGGCCACTGCCTCGGCTTGCTAATTCAGGTCCAACAGGGTGGACTAAACTCTTCTGGGAGCCAGAGTCAACCAGAAAACGACGTCCTGACAGGGAGTCTGTGACAAAGAGCAGCTCACCTCGCTCGCCAGCGCCCACAGCTGCTACTGAGCGCCGGCTTCCTCGTTTCCCGACACCCATGCACATGGTGGGATGCAGCGCTTAGCTTTGTTTGCGAACCTCCGGTGGTAGAAACACAAAGAGCTCCCCCGCCGAGTTCGCGCGCCAACAGCTGAAACCGCCGCTGGCTCCTCCATCTCCACCGTCTGCTCCGGCTCCACCGATGTACTCTGCACCGTGAACCGTCTGGTCGCCAGCAGGACCCGGTCCGCCTCCTCCGCCAAACCCCGGTAATCACCGGTAGATAAACAAGGGGAGTTGGCCAAAGTAGCCCTCACTTGCGACGGAAGCTGGCGCAGGAAAATGTGAGGGAAAAGGAAACCCCCGTCGTCTGAACCAAGTAGCGACAGCATTTTGTCCATCATGTTCACAGCCGTGCCGTCACCCAAACCCGGCAGCGATAGCAGTTTATCAGCCCTCTCAGTTGAAGTCAAAGTGTACCTTCGAAGCAGAAACTCTTTGAGGGCGCCATATTTGCCCACGTGTGGCGGGTCGCGCAGCAGCGGCATGGCTTTGCGGGTTGACTGCATATCCAGAGCCGACACGACCAAGAAGTACCTGGTTTCATCTGCGTTCACGCCTCGGAGGCGAAAGAGTGCCTCGATGTGCTGGAACCACGAAACCGGGTCACTCTGCCAGAACTCCGGGAGCTTAACACTCGCTGCGGGAGCAAAGTCGGCTGGGTTCGGCTGCAACAGCTGGGCAGACGTCGCGGCGGCGGGGTCCGAAGAAGAAACAACATCCTCGTTTGGTTCTGACATATTTCACGTCAGGTCACCAACTGTAGCGTGTGAAGAAGGAGAAACAAACTGATCTGCAAGCAGTTGCCTTTAATCCTTCGAGCGTCAAAACCAGTTACAGAATGAATGAATGAACACACGAACACTTCTTCTTCATCACCTGGTAAAACCTGGGGAGCACCTCGCTGGCTCCTCCTACTGGGTGAGAGAGAGATGAGGCCACATGCCTCCCAACACACCACAATATGTTCTTAATTTCATGTGTACAGCACTTTGTTGCAGCTGTGTTTTTTTTAAATGGCTTTATAAATAAAGTATAATTGTTATTTTTATGTTTTAGTTCAATTTTTAGTGTATTTGCGATCGCTCCCAACGCGCAGCCGGCAAAAATTAAACGAGCAGACCCCCGGCGTAGGGACCGGCGGCAACGGGACCCTCTTCTGGCGGATGGAGCGGAGCTTCAACTGTACAGCCTCGCTGCTGCCTCGCAGCAGCCTCGCAGCAGCGAGGACCTTCTCCTTACGGATTAATTTACGGGAGACACTTGGTGAACTTTGTGTTGTCTTGACTGGAACAGCGATAACTCCCAAAATCGCCGCGTGCAACGAGCGGAGCTGGCGAACACCGGAAGAGGAACAAGCTAACATTAGCATCGGATTCGGGTGGTCTCATGCTAAAAGGAGCAGCAAATTGCGGCGCGCTCAGACGGGTTTCGGTAAGTTATCTTAAAGGTTCAGTATGTAATTTCTGGAACACGCTGGAACTTAGGAAAATTTTGAACAGAGACACGTTTCTGGTCCCTCCCCCTCAGAGCCATATATGGCTCTGTTACCCTTGCTCTGCTGAAATTCAAATTCAAGCTCTGTTTTTATTGGCTGGTTACAAACTCTGTTTTTATTGGCTGGTTAACGGCGTGTCACTGTGGCTTTTTAGAAATGCTTTTAGAGAAGCAAGGGGACAATAGTTTTTTTCAGAGATTACTTGTCTAAAATCAGTATGTCAGGAGGTAGTGACAGAGTGAAGAAATATGTTAAAAATATATTGTTAGAAAAGTTACATACAGCTCCTTTAAACAACAATGTAAACAAATAGAACATTTATTTAAAACAATAATTTTATGAGGATTCCTTATTGTATCAAATTTTTTGCATCGTTTGATATTTATACCAAAAATAGGAACAAATAATACAGGAATGCATTAAATTCTGTAACTTAAATAACCAGTATTAGGTTAGCTTTTTGCTGTTACTTATAGAAGATTATTCGTTTGAATTGATTGTTTGAACTTTTGTTTTTGAAAAATGGGGCGGATAAAATAAGATTTCTTCTTTCTGCCACCTTTCATTTTATGTATTCTTTCATATACTTTGAAATATGGTTTTATTTTCTTTATCTTTTGGGTTTTAATGAAAAGGGGAGAGAAAAAAATCGATTTTGGGGCTTTTAGAATCGATTCTGAATTGCCAGGACTAAGAATCTATCTGGCAACACCGGTCACATCGGTGTTTACACTAGCCGCTAGTGAATAGCGTGTCTTTACATCCGGGGCAGAGGCTCCGCCGAACCCCTGAGACCGGCTCATCGAACCCCTGGGGTTTGATCAAACCCAGGTTAAGAACCAGTGGTCTACCTCAATTCAGGGAGTTCGATTGTGGAATGCTCTGGAGAGTGATGTTAAAAATGCAAAATCAATGTATACATTTAAGAAAAAGGTCAAAAAGGACTTGCTCAAAAACTATATATGATGTAACTTAGTGTGTTTGTGTAAATAGAATTATTCATTTTGTGATGTAGTTTGTGTATTACAGTTAGAAAAATTAAGTAGAATTATTCATTTTCTGATGTAGTTTGTGTATTACAGTTAGAATGATGTAGTTTGTGTATTACAGTTAGAAAAATTAAGTAGAATTATTCATTTTGTGATGTAGTTTGTGTATTACAGTTAGAATTATTCATTTTGTGATGTAGTTTGTGTATTACAGTTAGAAAAATTAAGTAGAATTATTCATTTTGTGATGTAGTTTGAAGGTTATCATTGGTTGAACAAATTGTGAAATAAGGGGCAGATATAATAAGATTTCATCTTCTTTCTGCTCCCTTCATTTTATCCTACTTGTATTCTTGTATCTGATGAAACTGTCTTGTATTGTTCTTTTAAAATGAATGAATAAACATCAAATCAAATCAAATCAAATTCACAGATATTGACCTAAAACTTGGTGTGGAAGTAGCTGAGAGTCATTCACACAACACGTACTCTGAGCTCTACGCATTGCAGCGAGATTGTACAATAATGTATGACATTACACAGTCTGTCATTCACAAGTCATCCTGATGCATGCTCAATAATCCAGGTAGAAGAATCTAACAAGGTTCAGGACGGATTCTTCTTTGTTGAAATGTTTCATCATTTATCCAAAAGACTTCTTCAGTCTGAGGAGCTGCAACAAACTCAGTCTATAATCAGCACCTTCTCATGGTGGATCAACCAGTTTGCTGGTGACAGCCAAAACTAGCTGTTCACTGTCTGCTCTGTGATACAGAGTCCTGATGACTCCTAACTTGTGCTCCAGAGGGTGATGGGAGTCAAACTGTAAATACTGGTCTGTGTGGGTGGGTTTGCGGTACAGTTTGCAAATTTCCTCTATCAGAAACTGAGACCTCACAGTTCAAGAAAGCCAGCCTGCCATATTTACATCTTCTCGTGTGAACTTGATATATTTATCCACAGAGTTGATGTGATCAGTAAAATGTTGGACTTCCTGAGATTTAATTTTAACCCAGGTGTCATCAACATACCTGCGCCAATGACTCGGTGGTGTCCCTGAAAAGGACGTCAAGGCTCTCTTTTCTACCTCCTCCATGTACAGGTTGGCAACTGGAAACCCCATAGAAGCAGGTTGACTGCACAGTTTCAAGAGTTGACACGGTTGTTCTGTGGAAAGCGTGGTCCTGCTGTTAAGAGTGGTGTCTGATTTTAACCTTAAACAGACCACCTCTACTGCCTCATCAACAGGAATGCACGTAAAGAGTGATGTAACATCAAAAGAGACCATTCATCAGTCTCCAGTCGGTGGCACAACTGGTAGAGCTGCTGCCTCTCAGCGAGCAGGTCCCCGGTTCAAAATCCCGATCCGGGGGCCTTTCTGGGTGGAGTTTGCATGTTCTCTCCGTGCATGCGTGGGTTTTCTCCGGGTGCTCCGGTTTCCTCCCACAGTCCAAAAACATGCATGTTAGGCTGATTGGTAACTCTAAATTGACCCTGGGTGTGAGTGAGACAGGTCCCTCTTGTAAATGAGTCCCCGTGGCTCAACGAGGCTAGCCTGTATAAATAAAGGTTGAATGAATGAATGAATGAATGAACATTCCTCACCTTATCCACAAAGTCCATGGTGTTCTGTATGTGGTGTTCTGAGCTGCCAACTACAGTAAAGGGTTGAGTAGAGACACCAGATATTTGGAAACACTGTAAGTCTTAAAGGTACACCTTGTTGGTGAATTTT
>JBBPBX010023123.1:7053-29000 GCA_038048925.1 Garcialebias charrua | reverse complement strand
AGAGTTGCCTTCAGGCCCAAAAAATCCGACCCAGCCCCAGCCCATAGCCACTTTTCCGAACCCCGACCCAACGAATTAACAGAAATTACAGGTCCGAACCAAGCTTTGTTGCATAAGGTTATTAACGGTTGGCAGACACATGTGGCTAAGGCAGCAAAAGGTCGGAGCTGAGGGGGGTGTTTGTCCTTTCATGGCCGTCAAAGTGCATTAAATCCCTGCTTCTTGCATTCTGCATGATTCAGACATGGACCCTGCTCTGACATGTTGGATATTTTGGGGTCTCATCTGTGTGGGTCATCGGCCGCACACATCCACTGAGTGCAGCGGGTGAATGAACATCCATTTCCCTTTGATGAATCCCTACCTGGCCGTAGTCCCATCTGAAGCTTAAATGAACTTTTTTTTTCATTATTTTACCTCTTTCAAGGCCGGTCAGGCGCGGTCAAATGGCCGTGTGTGGCTGGTGATTGTATGACTGATGAGCCATGTTGTCATATAATTGGATCATCAGCTGAGCGCGTACTGCTGATGCAATCAAAAGTCCAACACCAGCCTGACCTGCACATTAAGCACATTATTATGACCAGGCCTTAATCAGAGTCGGGCTGGGCCAGATCCATGTTCGGGTTAGAAATGACAGCTCTACCCCTGGGTAAAGCTGCTACAGAATACGGTCATTGGCCTTGTCCTGCTCCAAATGTTTCAGGTGCTTTATCAACTTCTTGTAAACACTTCATGGATCTCTTTTCATCAGCTCATAAGTCACTAAGGAGTAGCTATCATAACTTTCTCATGATGGTCTTTCTGGTTCAAAATCAATGTGCAACTTCCTTCCTGCTGAGAGGATGATAATGTTCTTGTTCTGGCCCTTAGTAAGAACCCGTCCAGAGGACCTGACTCAGTCTTGTTAGTGTCATTGACAAGGTTTGACAATTGGTTACCGGTATGTTGTCATCAATACACAATTTTAATTTTAAACTCTGGCATGAAAAGCAGCAGGCAATAAGCATTCATTTAAGGAATTATTTAACATTTTGGCTTTTAACAAATATAGTACAGTATGGATTATGACAATGGTTTGCAAATACTTGTCAAGCTACCGGTAATTGCAGATATAAATTTAGTTTAAACTGTAATGGCACTGATTTTTCAAACATAGTAATTGTTTTGAAAAGGATACGTGAAAAAAATGAAACGACTGTAAACATAATAACCACTCTGTCGATGTATGGAGGTTGTAAAATGTAAAATTAGTCAAATCTTCTTATTAAAAACGAAACTTGGGCTAGAAAATACTGTATTTTCGTTGTGGAGTGAACCATCTTTCGTTTTATCCATCTTGGATTTTCTTCCCCATAATGCACTGGTGTTTTTTTCAACTTCCTCTTTCCGCCATATTGCAGAACCGGTAAGATGTCTTTTTACAGAGTCGCTTACAATCCTTAACGAATCTGAAGCATCTAAATGATAAATTTAAAAAATAGGGTCCCTTGTTGAAGTGAAAACACACTGTAATGATGTGGGATGGTAATTTCTTCAATTAATAAAACGACAGCGTCACTTTTTGTTTAATAAACTTCCACATCTCCTCGGCCCTAAAACCGTTGCGTTCAAGGAGCCTAGAAAAATATAAACCCTGTTACAAGCGGAGGTCTTCTGCTCTCATTCCAAAGTTAAACACGTCCAATCCGTGAATGTTTGGTGGTTTAGTCAAAGATTTTAGCTCTAGGTTAACAGTCATTGTAGACAGCTAAGCTAACTATGCTAACTAATAATGTCTGTAGGGGTTCAGATGGCCCACACTAGTTGGAGACGAGGTTTTATTTTTTTTCTTCAGAAAAAATTATCATTGTCTACGAGTTTATGGCTGACTTGTAGCAATATTGGTCCAAAGCAGCTGGTTAAAATGGTCACGGTTGCTGTCAAATCAATGAGAGGATGTTAAGTAAATGCTAGCTATGCTTTGCTAGTTATCCTGATATAATGGGTCATAATTCGAGTTTTAATGCAGTATATATACATGTCTTTTAATGTGCCATCATGAATGTCTCTAGTAGTCAACATGTACCCTAAATATGGAACTATAACTCAAATAGCTAGTCTTATTACAATATGGTGTTCATAACTTGATGCTCTTTGTGCTTGCAGGCATCATGGTGCGCATGAACGTTCTCGCGGATGCGCTCAAAAGCATCAACAATGCTGAGAAGCGTGGGAAACGCCAGGTCCTCATCAGGCCCTGCTCCAAGGTTATTGTGCGCTTTCTAACCGTCATGATGAAGCACGGTGAGTGGGTTTCAGACAGACCGCTGAACTGTCAAGTTTATTGCACGATATGCACATATGTGGTAAAAGATGCTTATTAGAAGGCACTTTTACATCAAATCAGAAGGTTTCCTTTGATGGAGGGTGAAGACATTTGGTACACCATAAGGTTTCTCTAAAACCATGTTTTTTTTAAACTGAACAGGGTACATTGGTGAGTTTGAGATCATTGACGATCACAGAGCTGGAAAAATTGTCGTCAATCTCACAGGAAGGCTGAACAAGGTAAAACTGCGTTAACTTTGCACTTGCTCTTTTGCCAAATGTTAATTCAGCATAAATTCAGCTAAATGTATTTTTTAGACAAAATGTTTGTTGTCTTTTGTGTCCAAAGGTGTTTGTGGTCGATTGACTAAAGAAAACTGAAAATGTATTAAAGCTGTTAGTTTTTGTCTTTCATATTGTTTTCGGAGTTCCAACCAGTGTTTTTTTTCTGTCCTTTGTCAGTGCGGTGTTATTAGTCCACGTTTTGATCTTCAGCTCAAAGACCTGGAGAAGTGGCAGAACAACCTGCTGCCTTCAAGACAGTTTGGGTGAGAATAATTTTTACTGACTTTTCACTATGGTAAATGGAGCTTGCTTATATAGCGCTTTCCAGCCCCCTGTGAGGGGCCCCAAAGCGCTTCATAATACCAGCCATCCACCCATTCATACACCGGTAGCGGTAGACTGCCATGCACTATTCAGCTGTACAAAGTGGTAAAAGAAGTCATGTCATCTGAAAGAAAAGACTGAATTTAACAGTCCTTGTGTGAAGTTCTGGTCTCCTTTCAAGGAATAATCCAGTGGCTTGAAGCATGTTCAACTTTTCTGACGTTTAATTTCTTGGATTTGAGTTGGGAGTCTTTTGAAATGTATATTTATATATATTTTAATTTAAGAAACATAGTTTAGGTTTAGAGTATGAGTTATTTGAAACAACTGCAATGTGAATGTTCGTGCTGAATACCTTAATTGTAGGACAACAACAACAAAAAAATCAGTTATCTTGGTTATATAATCAGAGATTGTCCAACGAGGTCCTTTAAGTCCTTGAGGCAGATTTATGATTGAGCTGACCTTTGTTAATAAGAATAATACTTGGGGAAGAAGGTATTTATGGTGATGCTATTTTTTGTTAGATTACTTCTATAGACGATTTAAGCTTCGTCTTCTCAGTCCCTTCAAAGCTCAGTAACGTCATTAAATTTTGACTGATGTGGTTAAAATAACTCTTAAATGTCTGTGACAAATTAGCCTGGTTAAAACCACA
Organism: Garcialebias charrua; assembly: GCA_038048925.1. NCBI lineage: Eukaryota > Metazoa > Chordata > Actinopteri > Cyprinodontiformes > Rivulidae > Garcialebias > Garcialebias charrua. Next base: position 25,423 of record JBBPBX010023123.1, on the reverse strand, counting down.
CCCTGTCCTTCACTTCGCTTCAGACAAGGGTCTGGACTTTTTCCATAGAGAAACGATTCTTGCTGGAGGCGTGGGCTCTGCTGAGGAACAAAACCATTGGATATTTTGAACAGGGAAAGCATTCTGCTCCCTCCCCTCAGAGCCACCCCCCGTGCTCTGGTGAACTTGACTGACAACTGCTCCGCCTCCTGCTGCTGCAGCTTTTCTCTTGCTGCCGGCTGTCGCGCTGGAAATTCTGTGTTTATATGTTAATAAAACGTTTTAATAAAATACAATAAAACCATGGATCGCTGGTCCAGCTCACCAGAAGACCAGAACATCTGATGGGACTCGGTCAGCAACGTAAAACCCGAGTTTAATTCTCGTGACAGCCATTTCCTTGTTCATTTCAGCGGAGGGAGAGAAGGAGGACAGCGCGAGCGATCACTTGACTTTTGGCCCAAAAAGCAAAAGAAAACTCCAGATAAGGGATTAAGAAGGGGAAATTAATAAATTTGTGTCACATATAAAACAGTTCTGCATCGCTTTGCATCGCTTTGAATGAGAACATGCCGGTGCTCGCTGACTGCGCGCTGGCAGAGCCCTTTTATAGGGCTCTGCGCGCTGGGACAGGTGGGGGCGTGGCTTAGGGTCCAAAACTCCGTCCCTTCTGTTCTCTGATTGGTCCGGTCAAAAATCGGCCGGAGAAATCGTTGTCTATGGGAGGAATCCCAGACTGTGCAGTGAAGGGAAATGAGAATTGAGCGGAGCTGTGCAGGAAGGCGAGGGCCAGGCTAGTGACAAATTAACAAATCTGGGAACCATTCTAAATCTGAACAAGAGCAGGGTCTGAGGAGTAACTCCAGTTCAGATATGATCCTAGCTGGGGTTTATACTGACAGTGGCTCAGTTATGTACATTTATGTTGAGATGATGAATTACCATACTCAAGATAGGTTTTAATAACTTTAGTCACGTATTAAAGTTTATATGTTAGACAAACATTTATTTTCATGTTAATGAAATGTATTTGAAGCTGAGCAGAACATCAAGCTTTAGTATTTTCATGTCTGTTTTTTGTTAAATACAAAGAAAGACACTACAGTACTTGACTACAGAAACATAATCTTAACTGAAAACTGTTTGTTGTAATAAAAGGTTTAATTTGGTCAAAATGTTGCAGTTTATAAATAAATAGAAAAGCAGCAGTATTTTCCCTAGGTTACCTGCCTTGGCAGGGTGCTCATCTCTTGCGTGATTTTTATCGGGGGGTTTGGAGATGGAGACATGTCTGTTGTGCGCTGTGAAGGAAACGGCTCAGTGTGAGGAAGACAGAGTGCTACCTCTGTAGCTTTTCAGCTAGTGTGTCTGTATGGCGCGCTGCTAGCTTAGTGCTACGTCAGTGCTGATAGTTGTTGGCCAGTGGGGTGGACACTGGACAGTTCAGAAGGTGGAGCTCTCGGCTCTGTTGACACGGCGGGACGCTCTTCTTGTTTAATGGTCAGGGAAACACTGAGCAGTATTTTCAGTGTTTAAAAAAAAATCGTCATAACGTTGATGTAGAATAAATCCATGAATGCAAAGGACCTGTCTGTGTCTTATGATGTGCAGAGGTAGAATTGATAAAATGGGAACACCTCTGTTACTGCTGGACAAAATATTACGATCAAATATCAAAATATTATCTCACCTCTAAAGTGACAAAAATCATAAAAGTTGTCTTCCTGGTCATGATGTGAATTCTGTTCTGATGATAAACTGACGGAAAAGTTGATCCAGACATGCTGGGAATAAACAGTCAGTGTACACTTTTTAAAATATATTTATTTTACTCCAAACATTAGAATGAACTACGTTATGTAGTAGAAGTTTATTGAAACTGTTTAATATTCTGAAGAATTTAAAATTTATATCGACGTCTATTTATGCAGCACATAAAAAAAAAACCAAATTAAGCCACATGGACAATGTCTCTGCTGCTTTGTGCATTTCTGTTCTTGTATCCAAAGTATAAACATTTCATTTAAAGAAAAAAATGTCACTAGTTTGACTAAAACATTTGAATGCATTTAAACATTTTTAGTTTGACCAAACTTGAAGCGCATTTAGACGTGTCAGCTCTCTGCTGCACTTTAACTACAAGCTAATTGTCTCAGCGAACCCTTCAGTTACATGATCCAGTAGGCCACATATGTCAAAGTCAAGGCTCGCGGGCCAGATCCGGCTCGCAAATTAATTATTTATGGCCCCCTGGATGATATTTAATTACTATTAGAAACGGCCCGCAGGCCACAGCCGCCCGCTGGTGTTTTGCACGCACCAACACTACATTCCCCACAATGCAACGGTAGTAGAGATTGGGCCGATCCGGAGTCGTGTCTCATGAACCCAGAGTAATAAGACCCGCCTCACGTCACATTCAGGAAATCCATTTCATAGTTTGCAGCCAGCTACAGCGTGCGGACTGAGTGAGTAGCACTTGAGCTAACAGCTAGCCAACTTTTCACCGTAACATGTCCGCTGTGTGGAAGTATTTTACACTAAACACCAGAAGACAGCAACGTGCAATGTCTGCAGAGCCGTAGAGCCTCATTAAACTGCGGTCAAGTTAGTTTTACGTTGGACATTCGAGCTCCGGGGCTTCAGCGGGACGCCACTCTCGCTAAACCGAAACAGGGAGACCGACCGCGGCCAGCTGCGGCCAGTCCGAGTAGCCCCCCAATCCACAAAGGGCTGAGGCCTGACGAGGGCTGAACTATCAGAAAAAGCTAAGTCTGGTCCTCTGGACATTGAAAAACAAACAAAACAAAGCTGTTTTTTTGTTTTGTTTTTTGCTTTGTTTTTTGTTTTTTGAATGTCCAGAGGACCAGACTTACCGGTAGCTTTTTTTTTTAGATTTTTCTGCCTGGATTATTGAGCATGCATCAGGGCTGAACTATCAGGTTAAATTAATTTTGACAAATAAATGACTAATTATTAGGGATGCACCGATAAATCGGCCGGCCGATCGATCGGCTCTGATTTCCTTAATTTGGGGAGATCGGTGATCGGCCGATCTTTAAATGAGAAGCCGATTTTATCTACCGATTTTATCTGCCTCAGCAAAGGTTGGAAAATCCTGAAAATTTAGGGTGCATTTTGACCTTTTAACACCTGAAAATCGTTATCGGCCAAAATCTGAATCGGCAGGTCAGACTTTCTAAAAATCGGTAATCGGTGATCGGCCAGAAAATTGAAATCGGTGCACCCCTACTAATTATTTCTAAGATGTGATTATTTTCTGAGTAAGACGCAAGTGGACAATAAAAATTTGAACCAGCCATACAGAAAATATAAACTTAAATAAGTATTCAACATCAACAAAAAATGTGTAAAAGTGTTTATTACAGCATTTCAAACACCATCGATCTAGCAAAAATAATTCTAAAGTTTTTATAAACTCTTCAGACGTCGTGGATCTATAATTTTTGTTGTTGTAATTTTCATCAACCTGAAGGCCGGAAGGAGACGACTGACATAATAATGGCCCTCTGGTGTGGCCCACGTGTATTCTGTTGCATTCTGGGTAACTGTTTTCCCTCAGAATGGGGCTTCAGCTAAGACTTCTGCACACTAGTATCATAAATGAACTTTTATAGTTTTATTTGAAAATAATTAAGTGAATTTCATTCGTTTAAAAAACGGCAAGAATACCAAATCATAGTAAAAATTAAAAGGAAAATGAGATGCAGTTTAGTAAGTGTAAGAATTTGTTGCAGTGACCTTACGTCTGATAACGGACCTACTGTGTCCTGCAGAGCTGCTCTGCCTGTCAGGACGTGATGGTCAGGGTCAGGGTTGTGATGGAGCTGCGTGCAGCTTTGTTTTAGGTGGAAAACAATCTGTCTGTTTTCTTTGTTTTTTCACCTGCACATCTTGTTGTCCGTCTCTCCATCGGGTTTTGAGTAAATTGTACGTCCTTAACTGATGCTCAGTTTTAATCCACAACACCCCGAGTATTATTATTATTTTTTTAGACTTCCTCCACATTAGGTAGTTTTAACATATTGCTGTTAAATATAAGTTTATTTACCAGAATTGGAACATAATTTACCGTAAACATTTCTGAAAGAAATCGAGGTTTTTCCTTCACACTTCATCAGGTTTACTTCACTTGTCATACAACGATGGTTTGCATTTATGTAGTTTTGCAGTAAAAGGCTGCATGATGGTTGTTTTGTTGTTAATGTTGACATTCTTGACGCTGACAAACCTTGTTGGGATCAGATAAAACAATGTGAATGACTCAAAGAGCAACATCCTCTTTGTGCTCCAACCAAAGCGCTACGTCTGTTTCTGCCATTGCACCAACCTGATGGTTAATTGAACTCTGAACTTTGTCTCCACAGATATATTGTGCTGACCACCTCAGCTGGCATCATGGATCACGAAGAGGCCAGACGGAAACACACAGGAGGCAAAATCCTTGGATTCTTTTTCTAAAAAATGTAAAGAACTGAAAATAAAAACAACCAGAGAAAATCCTCAAGTATGATTGTTTTGTATACAAAGTATTGTGAAGTGTTTGCTCTTTGAAATGTGCAGGTGGTAGACCTTTGTGGAACAAAAACATTGCAGAGGTTTGAAAAGTGTGTACCGTACTGATGTTGAAGAATGTACAGAATTATATTCACGTGTGTGTGTGTGTGTAGTAACTTTAAAAGCAACTGGAATTTAATGCCAAGTTTAGCTTTAAACATGACTTGAATGTGAAGAGTTCTGGTTTAAAGTAACAATTTATTAAACTGTTAAGGTAGAGGGTGTCCAAAAAGCACGAGGCTCCGTCAGAAGCCAAGAAATCGTTCCTAAAAGGGTCTGAACTTTGCGTTTGGACCGGACCGTTCACCCTGGAGAGCTACATCAATCAGCACTTTGGTACAGAGGGTAGATACAAGTTCCCCCCTCCTCCCCCAGTGGTTATTAAAAGCTGCTGCATCCTCCCTACACTGTTAATCTCTCGTAAAAAGCCTTTGCTTTCCCTGCCGTCTACAATCTTCTCACTGCTGCGACCTTTTCTCTGATCCTCTGTGTATTTTGTGTCGTCCCCGACCTCTTGTAGTCCGACGACTGACCTCGCATTAGACCGAACGAGGAACAGGAGCAGCTAATGCAGTTCTGTCCAAGTGCTCGTTCTGTGATAAAAGCTCAAACCTCTTCCTCGTGGGTTTATAGCACTTAACAGCTGCCTTGAAAAGAACAAAAATGGGCTTTTTCTGTTTGGTAAAGATTTGAGATGAGCAATTTACAGCTAAACTCGTGTGCACGTGCATGTAGACATCAGCATCTGGGTTTGTGCTCTGGTAACAAAACTTTTAGAAAATGTGTTTGTATTTGTGCAGATGGACTAAGAGCCAGGAGCAATTTACCCTCACAGCAGCTCCCAATGTGACTTGGCCCTGAAAAGTCAGAAATTATCCTTGAGCCAAGAGAGAACCTGTATGAAAAATGAAAAGTACCAAAAAAATCCTAACTTGAAGCTGCCAATATAATTTTCTATAGAACAAAAACCTTGTTTTTTAAATAAATATCGTCACTTTTCACATTTAAATCAAGAATGAGTCTGCCAGCTTTGAGACGTGAGTTTTAAACGAGAATATGGGCTCTTAACGATGTGACAGCTTTAATAGGTATCTACGATATTACAGGTAGTCCTCGACTTACGACGGAGATCCGTTCCTACGCTCCGTCGTAACTCGAATTTCAACGTAAGTCGGACCATACGTCCAAATGGCATCTTATACGTACAGTACTGTATTTTACAAAGCACTTAGCCTATCCTAACATAGTACCCTACATAATTATCAAAGCATACATTTAAGAGCCATAATGAAGGGAAAAGTTAATTTCCTACTCTGGAATGCTGGTGAAGCCAGTTTCTCCGGATTCTCCATTTGTTTACGTTGTAAAACCGCTGTCCATAAAACAGCTACTTTTCCACAGCTGCTGCCTGTCCAGCTTGGTCCAACAAGTTTTGTTTTTTGAATGTCCAGAGGACCAGACTTAGCTTTTTTAGAGAGTACAGGGCAAGCTGTAGCCTCCGCAGCTAACCGGAAACTGCGTAACTGCTTTTAAAAATAAATTTTTCAAAAAAATAAATTTTATAATGGAGATGCGTGTCGTAACTCGAGACCATTAAGTCGAGAACTATACCTGTATTATTATTTTATTGTAAATAAAACCGTGCTGGGCAGTGGCGCCTCCAGAAATTCTTAATGGGGTGTTGGGGTAACACTAAAGCCATAACATAATTTCAGAAATTCTGTTGTAAAACAATTTAAAAACTAGCTATTGTTTAATAGGTTATTAAAACTCAATCTGACTCCAGTATGTTTTCATAAAGAGGTGGCGTGAGGTTTGAAGTAGCCATTTTTATTATACAGATCAAAAACAGTTTTGGAGAGTCTGGGTTCAGAAACCTATACAGTATATCCCTAACGCCAACAAAGTTGATGCTGGTTCAAGAAGTCTGAACTGACCTACTTCCTGAACATGACATGGTTTGAGAGGGGAGTGAAGGAGGCTGTTCTTGTAAAAAGAGAGAAACCATCATTAAACTGGTGTTCTATGACCAGAGGGGCCCTCTGTGGGTGGGACTAACAAAGACCCTAACGATCCTTGATTGAGAGGTCAGTCAGTCTGCATTATGTAAGCTTACAGAACACCACAGCTTTTTACCTTGAATCCCACACTCCTTGTTTCTTTGAATTGAGAATGTTCCTTGGATGAGAAGTGAAACGTCTTCAGTGTCCAGTTTTGTTTTTAACCTTTTTTTGGATACTTCCTGAACCCATTTTAAATATTGTTAAAATGTCGGTTGATCTGAAAAGCTGCATGGACTTTCTCTGGGTTCCAAGGTTCTCGCATCATTCCCACACGGCAGCGAGTTCGGCCTTGTGTTTTCCCCGTTATCTGAGTAACAGTCCTATCAATGAAAAATAGTGAAACGAGACAAAGAAAGAAGAACACCCATACAGCTCGTCTGCTTAATTAGTTTTATCGTAGCCTAAACATTCCAGAAAAATACGTCTGAGCTGAAGTACTGCAGTTCTCGAGTTTTGCCCTTCCAGCTTAAGAAACTGCAGAAAACCGCTTTTCAGAATACAGTATCTCATTTAATGACTAATGTATGTCAGAGTCTTTGTCATTTGCACTGCATGTGGTACATGTGATGAAACGAGATTATGTACACAGGGTCCCAGTTCATTCATTCATTCAATTCAACCTTTATTTATACAGGCTAGCCTCGTTGAGTCACGGGGACTCATTTACAAGAGGGCTGTCTCACTCACACCTAGGGTCAATTTAGAGTCACCAATCAGCCTAACAAGCATGTTTTTGGTCTGTGGGAGGAAACCCACGCATGCACGGGGAGAACATGCAAACTCCACCCAGAAAGGCCCCGGACCGGGATTTGAACCGGCAACCTTCTCGCTGAGAGGCAGCAGCTCTACCAGTTGTGCCACCGTGCTGCCCCTAACTTGTTACATCCAACAACAAAATGTAAGAGAAAAACTAATAACATCTAGTATATCAATCACTTTATTTGTAAAGCACATTTCAAAAACCATAAGGTTAACCAAAGTGCTGTACAACAACATAAAAGACAAGTCAATTAAAACGATAAAAAACGTAAAAAACATACAAAAAATACATGTACCAGTCTTTCTGCGGGTATATATATAATAAATAAGAAAAACATCAACTAGAAATGCACTAAGCCCTAATGTAATAGAAAAACATCATTACAAACAGCAGCACGAACACGAGTCTGTATGAGCAGATGAACACAGCAACAAGAAAACAGATCAGCATGATGTGATATTTTGCAGTGATTATTCTTATTGTTTATTTATTCATGAGAACAACCTCAGGGTATAAGCTGTTCCTCAGTCTAGTGGTTCAAAGAGGAACTAATGGGTAGTTAACCAGTACCAGAGCCCAGAGCTCTTTCTAGGGCTCTGACCAGTACTGAGGAATACACAGCCAAGCCTTATTGGGACTACTGGTTACCACAGAAACTGAGGAGAAATTCTCCATGTGGGTTCTGAATAAACCATGTGCCAGCTCGTAATTGTCAAAAACCTGTTTCCTAGTTATTACTGGTTTTAATGGATTTTCTCTTTTGGAAACCTGTTGATGAAATACATGATTAATTTCATAATCTTGTACTGGTGTCATCATCTATCACTTACTGAGTACCAAAAAACTAGTTCTAGAATTGTGCCGTTCAGGGTGGCTGCATGTTGGAGTAGCTCCTTTACCTTCATTCTGAGTTATAGATTTTGAAAACTTTAATTCCTCTTTTTTTATCTGGATGTAAATCACTTTTTTCAGACGATTGTTTTCTCTGGTATCAGATGCTGTGCAGCTGGAACGATTTTTACTGAAACCTTTTTACTTTTGGGCATTTGTTATGATGCGTAACCATGGCAACGATGTTATTTTTTTTAATCAACCAGGAGCAGCTGATTAACAGCTCAAATACCTCAACTACAACCCCAAATCCCAAATGAGTTGAAAAGGAGACACCGTGGATGAATTCCCGTCAACTTGGCGGCGGTGCTCGAGTACCTGACCGCCAAGATCCTGGAGCTGGTGGGAAACTCGGCTCGTGACAATGGTAGGACCGGGATCATCCCCCCGGTACCTTCAGCTGTTTGTCCATGGCGACGAGGAGCTCGGCAGACTGCTGGGAGGAGTGACCATCACTCAGGGAGGAATTCTGCCCAGGAGGACCAAGAGGCCCGCCGGATCTGACAGCAAGCTGGATCTAGGCGGATGGATCAGTATCTGTACCAGATTCTTCGGATTCAATGCAGGAGATCCTTCCTGCCCACAGCTGTCAGCTTCTATAACAACTCTTGAATGAAACCAGTATGATGAGCTACGACAATAATTTTGTTTATGTTTATGTTTATTAAATTTGTTCATTTTTTTTACAAAAGAAACAATACAAGGCAATCTCATAATGATAGTGTACAAAATGTAAAAAAATGAAAGGTGGCAGAAAGAAGAATAAATCTTATTATATCTGCCCCTTATCTCCAACAATCAGATTAAACAACAGTAGTCAAACCATGTAAACAATAATAATCTTCAACCAACTTTTTCCAACAGTCAGGTTAAACAATAATATTCTTCAACCAACAGTACAAAATTACTAACTCTTTTTAATTTTCTAACTAACAGTACAAAATGACTAACTCTTTCTAATTTTCTAACTAATACAATACACATTACGTTATTTCACATATATTTTTTTAACACATTTGTTTTGATCATTTTTTTAAATGTAAACATTGACTTGGCATTTTTAACTACATTCTCCAAGCCATTCCATAATCTAATTCCCTGGATTGAGGTAGAACGTCCCTTCAAACTGGTTCTGAATTGTGGTTTTACAAACAACTCTGTTCCCTTAAGATTATAACAACTTTGTCTTTTAACAAAGTGCATTTGGATATTTAAAGGTAATGCATTATTTTGAGCTCTATACATAACTGATAAAATATTATAGTCTACCAAATCATGGAACTTCAATAATTTTAGTTGATAAAATAATGTACTTGATGGATGACGGTAATGCTTTCTAGTGATAATTCTTACAGCTCTTTTCTGTAATACAAAAATAGGCTTTGTGATTGTTTTACACGCTTTCCCCCAAACATCAATACAATAGATTAAGTGTGGAACAATGATTGTGTTATACAACAAATACAGAGCTTTATCATTCAATAGGTCTCTGACTTTGTACAGTACTGCTATCGATCTAGCTATTTTTATTCTTACAGAATTTATGTGTTGTTTCCATGTCAGTTTGTCATCAATGATAACACCCAAAAACTTCACCTCATTCACTCTACAAATCTCAACATCCTCAATTTTGAGTGGAACATCAACAGTTTTCTTTTTATTACCGAATATCATGTAATTAGTTTTTTCTAGATTTAATGATCAATCAATCAATCAATCAATCTTTATTTATAGAGCCCTTTTCAGCAGCCAGAAGGTGCACAAAGTTTATTTATTTATTTTAAACCAAGTTTGTATCTTGACAAATTCTGTCTTTATCAATTCTAACATTTGTTCTATATCTTCACCTGAACAGAAAAAAGTGGTATCATCAGCGAAAAGTACACATTTAAGGAGTCCTGACACATTTACCAAGTCATTCACATATAAAATAAAAAGCTTTGGTCCAAGTACAGAGCCTTGGGGAACTCCACATGTGATATTACAGAGGTCAGATCTTACATCATTTATTTGTACAAATTGTTTCCTATTTTTTAAGTAGCTAGATACCCACTGTAATGCTGGTCCTCTAATACCATATTTGTTCAGTTTTTCAAGGAGAATGGTGTGATCAATAGTATCGAATGCTTTTTTTAAATCAACAAAGATACTGATACAATGTTGTTTTTGATCGACAGCAGTAGTTATTTGTTCCATTAATTCCATGAGAGCCATTGATGTAGAGTTTTTTGATCTAAACCCATACTGACTGTTGCTTAGAATATTTTGTTTATCTATAAATTGGTCTAGTCTGTTCACAAATAGTTTTTCAAGAATTTTTGAAAACTGTGGTAACAAGGATATATGTCTATAATTGTTGAATACACATTTAATACAATTAAATTAATACAATTAAATTAATACAATTGAATACACATTCTCTGTTTACATTTATTAATACTGTTTACTTTTTTTACTACTGCTTACATGTAATTACTACTGTTTACATTTACACTACTCTAATATCTACACCACTGCTGATACATATACAGTGTGCTCTGAACGGTCTTACTTAGGGATGCCCAATGTGCCTTACTGCATATGCCACTTTTTGCCTCTATAACAACATCAACTACTACCTCATACATATACTGTGTACATTAACTCATACGCTGCTTTGCCACTTTGCAAATGTCAATGCTAGAAACCTTTAGTTTATTTTAGTTATACTTTTTATACTCTTTTTTATACTAGTATGCAAAAACTCAGGACAGTATTATGTTCATTAAATGTTTAATGTTTTAGTTTTAGAGTTGGTGTAAATTTTCATACTCTTATACCACTATGCAAAAAACTCAGGACAGTGTTAGTTTTACTATTTTATGCTTATGTCTATTATTATATGTTTCAGTGTTTCAATGTTTAGATGTTTACTGTTGCACCGAGGGACTGAGAGAAACGCAATTTCGGTCCTGTGTATGTCCTGTACAGTACATATTGCAGATCTGACAATAAAGTTGACTTTGACTTGACTTTGACTTATCACCATTTTTAAAAAGAGGAACGACCTTAGCTACTTTCATATTATCTGGAAAAATTCCTGTTGAAAATGATAAGTTACATATGTATGTGAACGGCTCAATAACATGACTCATTATGTCCTTTACAAACATCATATCCATGTCCACCCAGTCTTTCGATCTCTTGTCTGTAAGATGTTTTACTACATTCATTATTTCCTCTTTGTTAGTTCCATTTAGGAAAATACTATTTGCACAACCTGTAATTGAGTGGATCATATTTTTATCTACTTTTGGTATCTTAGCTGCAAGGCTTGATCCAACATTTACAAAATATTGATTAAATCCATTAACAATTTCATTTTCATCATGAACTTCATCGTTGTCTTTTACAAAATATTTTGAAATACCAGTTTTTGCTTTATGATTCTTCAGTACACCATTCATTACTCGCCATGTTGCTTTCATATCACCATTAGTTTTATCTAATAATTTACTATAATATTCTTTCTTATGTTTCCTTATAATCCCTACTAATTTATTTTTATACTTTTTATATTTTTCTTCTGCGCTCTGACTTCGTAATTTCAAGAAACATGAATACAAATAATTCTTTTTTTTACATGCATTTCTTAACCCTTTTGTCATCCATGGTTGATCATTCGTATTTCTCTTTGTGTAATTTGTTTGCACACAATTCTTTACATACAGGGTTTCCAAGATATTCATAAACTCATCATATGCTCTGTTCGCATCATCAACATACACATCATTCCAGTCTTGTTTATCCAGATCCTCTTTCAATTTTTCCAAAACTTTTTTTGATGTGTTTATGATCTTTTTCTTCGTTGTGACTGCTTTTGTGATATTTTGATCATTTTTAAAGATTGTGAAAACTGGTAAATGATCACTTAAGTCGGTCGTTAAGATACCACCTATCACATCCCCATTTGTTATATTTGTGAAAATATTATCAATTATTGTGGCACTATGAGTTGTAATTCTTGTTGGCTTTGATATCAATGGATACATATTTAAACTGTACATTGAGTTTATAAATGTGCTTATGTTATTTGAATCTGTTTTATTTCCCATATCAATGTTAAAGTCTCCACACAAAAAAATATTTTTATTAAAACTCTTCTCCATTAGTTCCAAGATTTTATCAGTGAATATTTCTATATTTGCTCCTGGTGATCTATATACACAACTTATTATTATGTTTTTATCGTTTTTGTTTATAATTTCTATTGTTATCATTTCCATAATATTATCAACTATTATTGACATTTCATTATTTAATTTACATTTTATTTCATTATTGACAAATAGTGCGACACCACCACCTCTTTTATTATTTCTGTTCATATGATATAATTCATACCCCTCGATGTGAATATTACTTGTGTTATCATCATTAAGCCATGTCTCTGACAGCGCTATTATCGTAAAAGTTCTATTTAATTGTTTTAAGTAATCTGTTATTTTGGATATGTTTGCATTTATACTTCTGCTATTAAAGTGAATAATGGAGAGAACTCCATTTGATATATTGATGTCATTAAACTGCTCTTCATTATAATATTCGCTATCTTTTATTACAGGAAAAAAATTTGCATCAATCACATTTTCAACATTATATATTTTAGCTTCTGAGTCTTCGTATGTTGTCATGTTCTAATGTATTTGTTCATTTCACTGTATATTTTATCCATTGTGAGTTGTTTTCATAATTAATTTCCCTTTGGGATTAATAAAGTATTTCTGAATTGAATTGAACTGGAATAATTGCCTGGCTATTATTTTGTTCACTGATGTAGTGAAGCATCATACCAAGTACCATTCTGTGTACTTGGCTGTGTGTTCCCCAATAAGTACTGGTTTACTACCCATTGGATTTGTTCCTGAGACGTTCCCTAGCGGTTTATCAAAATTTGTGTTCCTTATTGGAAAAGTGTTACCCATAAAAATGTTTTTAACTCCTAATTTCTTAAAACAAAGTTCGATTTTAAATGTATGAGATTCTACTAATTCTAAACAACAAGGGGAACTGAAACACACCAAGCAAGAACCTGGGACTCAGGATAGAACTTGACCAACGCAGGACGCCCTGGAGACTGTTTCTTGGCATGTCTGGACCTCTTTGCGATCCGACTCCAGAACAAGAGGAAGATGGTGGAGGGATGAAGTTAACGTAAATAAAATCTTTTGGGTAGTTAAGTTTAATAACAATCAAATACAGCAGTTCCAGCTTTTACGTAGCCAAATGTAACTCATACATTGCAATGTGTTTGGTTCAGATCCATTCAGGGGGAGCAGCTTTGAGCTCGTCTCAAACAGTGACATTTTATTTCCTTTTCTCAACCTGAAAATGGCTTCAGAGACGCATGTGAGATGTTAAGTTTAGTACCTGATGAGCCAGATGTCCTGCTTCTCATTCACTTTGTTCCAGGTCTCTTGTCACAGACTGTCTCGAGGCCAAACTCTCCTTGCTTCCAGCTCACAGGGAGCCATGCTCAGCTCTGGCTTGTGTTTCTTATGTTTAAAGTTGCTGCCGACTGCCTTTTGCTTCTACAGACAGGAGCGACCACATCGATGATGACGAGCCTTAAAAACAGCAGTGAAGCACCAACAAACTCACGTCAGGTCCTCTGGACTGTATTATTATTATTATTTTTTTGTGGGGGTACCATTTTACAATAAGGCTCCTAATAAATAATGTATACCGGTACATTAATAATTCCTTTATAAACACTTAATAATTGTTTATTATGGATTACCAGTAGCTTGCCAAATCTGTTCACCTACAGTATATAGTTGCTATATTAAACATTTCAGACTTAAGTTATAACCTTGTAAGAACAATGAGCATTTGTAAATCTATTTCTTTAGCATTTAATATTGTACTTTATCACTGCATTATAAGTATGTCTACAACTAATATTATATCCTAAGAAAATTAGGTTTACAAATGCACCTTCAAGTCTGAAAATACGTTACCCACAGAGTGGTAGCTTGTTTATCTGGCTGTCTGTTAGCAAAATATCTTAACCCATCATTACAGGAAGGCTGAGATGTGAGGCTGAAACACGTCACTTTCTAAAGTACGTTTGATTAATTGACCTCCGGCCTAAGCTTTGTGGATTTGACAATGTGATAAATGTTCTTATTTTCCAGATTTACAAAAATAAAATAAAAAGTAAATAAAATGATTTCCTATCAGTGAATAAACAGTGTTACAAAGAAATCCAGTGTTGGATTTTTAGGAAATATTGAAAAAAGTCAACATTTACAATTAATTACACATGTTTTTCCACATGTATTTTTTAAACTGACTAAGGAAAGGAATTACCGGTACTGGATGTACATCTACAATCGATCAGTTGAAAATGGCCCGCACAGCTAATTGATCTTATAACACCACACTTTCACAGATGATGAGCTAACATGGGATACAACTTTATAACTTTTTAAACTTACGAGGATCTGAGCCGAAAACGTGAATGACGGCGGTACCTTTTTCGGACTGTAAGGCGCATTAAGTGAAACAAAATGGATAAGTCAAACTTTATTCAAGTCATTCACAATAACCACATAAAAGTCAGAGAGTCTTTATTGTCATTTGCACCGCATGTGGTACATGTGATGAAAACGAGATTATGTACACGTGGTCCCAGTTACATCCAACAACAAATGCAAGAGAAAAACAATAATAACATATAGAATTAACTATAAGAGAAACATCAACTAGTAATACACTAAGCCCTAGCCTGGCCCTCGCCTTCCTGCACAGATCCGCTCATTCTCATTTCCCTTGTCTGAAGCGAAGTGAAGGACAGGGTCTGGTTCTAACCAGGCTAACTAAGCCCTGATGTAGTAGAAAAACATCATTATAAGCAGCAGCATCTTTATGAGCAGATGGTCACAGATGAACACAGCAACAAGAAAACAGATCAGCATCAGCATGATGTGATATTTTGCAGTGTTTATTCTTATTATTATTTATTCATGAGTCTAACAGCCTCAGGGTAGAAGCTGTTCCTCAGTCTAGTGGTTCTACATTTGATGCTCCTCAACCTCCGTCCTGAGGGGAGTGGGGCAAAGAGTGAGTGTGCTGGGTGAGTGAGGTCTTTCATGATGCAGGTGGCTCTTTTCCTGCATCTGGAGGTGTAAATGTCTGTGATGGTGGGGAGACTGACTCCAACAGACTTCTGTGCAGCCTTCACCACTCTCTGTAGAGCTTTCCTCTCTGCAACTGTGCAGCCTCCATGCCACACGTTGATGCTGGAGCACAGGATGCTCTCCACTGCACACCTGTAGAAGGAGGTGAGGACTGGGCTGCTCAGACCAGCTCGTCTCAGCCGTCTGAGGAAGTAGAGTCTCTGATGACCTTTCTTGATCAGGCTGGTGGTGTTGTTGCTCCAGCTGAGGTTATCATTCATGTGTACACCCAAGTATTTGTAGCTGGAGACCACTTCCACTGCAGATCCACTTATGTTCAGTGGGGTGTGGGTGTGTTTGTTCCTTCTGAAGTCCACAATCATCTCCTTTGTCTTCTTCACATTCATGTGAAGGTTATTCTCTTTGCACCAGCTCTCCAGGTGTTCCACCTCCTGTCTGTAGCTGGACTCATCATTGTTTGTGATGCATCCCACCACCGCTGTATCATCTGCAAACTTAACAATATGACAGCCTGGATGTGTGGCTGTACAATCATATGTGAGCAGAGTGAACAGAAGAGGGCTCAGCACACATCCTTGAGGAGAGCCAGTGCTGAGGGTTATGGTGGAGGAGGAGAAGTTGTGGATCTTCACGGACTGTGGTCTGTTTGTTAAGAAGTCTAGTACCCAGTTACAAATGGAGGGGCTTAGTCCAAGTGTAGATAGTTTGTCTATCAGAGTTTGGGGGATCATGGTGTTGAAGGCAGATGTGAAGTCCACAAAGAGCAGACGCACGTATGAGTCCTTCTGATCCAGGTGGGTGAGAGCAGTGTGGACCACAGAGGAGATGGCGTCCTCTGTTGATCGGTTCTCGCGGTATGCATATTGATGAGGGTCCTCGTTGATGTTGACGGTTGTCTTGATGTGGGACATGACCAGTTTCTCAAAACATTTAGCGACTATCGGGGTGAGGGCCACCGGTCTATAGTCATTCAGACCAGTCACTGTGGAGCTCTTTGGGACTGGGATGATGGTGGCGGTCTTCAGGCAGGTGGGAACTGACTCCAGTGCAAGTGAGGTGGTGAAGATGTCAGCCAGCACCTCACATCAGTTTGAGGTCAGTAAACACAACCAGAATTAAGGTGCACCTGATTATAAGGCTCACTGTTAATTTTTGAGAAAATCTAAGAATTTTAAGTTATAGTCCAAAAAACACGGTACTGTAATTATTTTAAGTCTTTGTATGGGGCTAAGATGGTGTAGAGGCAGGGCAGCCAACTCGAGACCCGAAGGTCCTAGGTTCGATCCACAGTCTTTGCACATCTCATGGTGTCTCTGAGCATGCAGGACACCTTATCCCCAGTTGCCCCGGGTGCTTTCAACAGACAAAATCTCTTTTGCCTCGAGTAACTCTGCGTGTAATAAAGAAGTGATGTCTCTCAGCATTCTTCCTTACTGTGATGGGGATGCAGCTGAAGCAAAGTGTTCAGACATCTTTGGTGAGAACAACTGAGTCAAAAAACTTAGTACAGTATTTGTCTATTGCATCAGTTCTTACAGATCCCCGATCAGTTGTTTGGGTTCTTCATGGTGTCAGTCCAACAGATCAGCTTCCTGCAGATCTTTGAAACGTCCGTTCCCCTGCTGAACACTAGAGGGCAGTAGAAGCATGCGACAAACTCCTGGTCCTCGTGTTGCATTCAGACCAGGCTGAACATGTAACATTAAAGCTTCAGTATGTAGCTTTTTTTTATAAACATATTTCTTCACTCTGTCACTATCTCCTGACAGACTGATGTTAGCCAGGTAATCTCTGAAAAAAAAATAAAAAAAATATTGTCCCCTTGCTTCTCCAGGTGGTAAATAAGCATCTGGGGCCAGTGTAGTGGCAGGGGAATCGGACTTGGGATCCGAAGGACCCAGGTTCGAACCCCGGCCTAGGTTCTAACCTTGGGGTGTCTATGAGTGCACATCTATTTTCCCCAGCTCCCCGGGCGCTGACCACAGCTGCTCACTGGTGGTTGGGTTAAATGCAGAGACCAATTTCAGAGTCAGAGAGTCTTTATTGTCATTTGCACCGCATGTGGTACATGTGATGAAAACGAGATTATGTACACGGGGTCCCAGTTACATCCAACAACAAATGCAAGAGAAAAACAGTAATAACATCTAGAATTAACTAAGAAAACATCAACTAGTAATACACTAAGCCCTAATGTAGTGGAAAAACATCATTATAAACAGCAGCACGAACATGAGTCTGTATGAGCAGATGGTCACAGATGAACACAGCAACAAGAAAACAGATCAGCATCAGCATGATGTGATATTTTGCAGTGTTTATTCTTATTATTTATTTATTATCATGAGTCTACCAGCCTCAGGGTAGAAGCTGTTCCTCAGTCTAGTGGTTCTACATTTGATGCTCCTCAACCTCCGTCAATTTCGTCTGTCAAGTATGGGAACATACACAGATGACAAAAACGTGACATTTATTTATATTTTATTCTAAAAAGAAAAGGTGACACGCCATTTTCCAGCCAATAAAAACAGAGTATTGAAATATATGTATATCAGTATTACACCTGAATCACACATATTATGTGTTATGATTATGTTCACTTAATTCCACCATATAATGTGAAAATATATTCAAGATGGAACCTTTATTTACGGGTTTTATTTCCAATAGGGAAGAGTTTTTCAGTTACACGCCTGCATAATACAACAGACACAACATTTGATGATTGACATATGAAGCTGGTAGTTGATTGGCTGAGAGGCGGATCACTCACAGAGTAGAAAAGTTCTAGGGCGGTTCCAAGGCGGTTCGATTCCAGGATTGGTCCCACGAGGCGATGACGTCATCTAGAGGTATAAAACCGTGGTCCGCCTTCGAAGATGTGTGTGTGTTGGACTGTGCTTGGAGTCAGGTCTGTT
>JBBPBX010023122.1:9317-40804 GCA_038048925.1 Garcialebias charrua | reverse complement strand
GAGGATGTACACTGCAGAACATGGATTACTTGATACTAGCATGAATAAATGAACATGCCCAAATTTCAGAAACACCATCTTTTAATCAACAAGTCAGGGTTCAAATTCTTTTTGTCTTTAAAATTTGAATGTCATTTTTAGGCTTGTCGCGATACACAATAAATCAATTAATCGCACGATAAATGAAAATGATCGACCTCAGTTTCATTTATCGGTTTTATCGTTTCTTTGTATCTCTCTTTCTAATGGACACTGGATGACAAAAGGCTCAACTCCGGTGCTCTTCACTGACACCTCCCTTTCTCTTTAAAACCTGTTTTAATCATCCAAAATTGTGTTTTTTGAACATTAAAAGCAGCTAAGCTGAGAAGCTAAGCTACGAGCTAAGCTAACAGGTCGACCTCAGGGAAAAAAAACCTTTGTCTTGTCGAAGCACCAAAATTCACAATTGAAACCCGTGCCTTCATGTAAACAAGTTGTTTTTCTCTGCAAAAAGAAGCTGAGAACTTGTTTACTGATTTTTTATTAAAAGCTTTGTGTGAAAAATGCTATGCTAAAGAACTCAAACCACACGAGCGTACGACATTTTGAGAACCGAAAAACAGGAGAGACAGCCCATGTCATGTCAAGGGGCCTCCCTCTCATTTTTCTTAAAGAGATACGCCGCTCGCTCCCTCACTATCCATCCTTCGGTTCAAACAGTCTTATACTGCCATCCAGTGATCAAAAAAAGGTACTACGTCCAACACAAATTAACCAACGTCTTTTTTTTTTAATTTGACAATAATGACTAATTATTGTCAAATTTCAAACTATATTATCGTTTATCACAATAATTTCTGAGACAATTAATCACCCAGCAAAGTTTGTTATCGTGACAGGCCTAGTCATTTTCTGGGTTTTCTCTGATTCCTGGGAACAAGATGATCTTAGTCTAAATCTATGACACGAGAGGTGGTGATATATAAACCTTAAAGAAAGCCAGACTTTTAATTTTCATTATGTTTTACGTGATTCGATTGTTTGGTGCAGCCTTAAAGGTGGGGTATGTAAGATTGTAATGTAGTCTGTAACTTTTCAAACAATATATTTTTAACATATTTCTTCACTCTGTCACTATCTACTGACAAACTGATGTTAGACCAAGTAATCTCTGAAAAAAACTATAGTTCCCTTGCTTCTCTATCAGCATTTATAAAAACACTGAAAACACAGAGTGACCAGGACACTGACCAGCCAATCAAAACAGTTGTTTGTCACTCCCCAACCCACGCCCCCGCCTGTCACTCACAGCCTCAGCGTTGCGGCTCGTTCTCATTCAAAGGATTGCAAAGCGATGCAGGACTGTTTTGTATGTGACACAAATTTATTAAATATCCCTTCTTCATCACAGAGCTGGACTTTTATTTTGTTTTTTTGCAAAAAGTCAAGTGATCGCTTCATCCTCCACTCACAGGAATGAGGAACGCTGACAGACATGAGGAAGTCACGAGCGAATTAATCATGTCCAAACGTTGCTTCGTGAACCTCTGCTGATTTCTGCTGGATTTTCTGTTGTTGGACAAGTGCTCCATGGTTTTATAATATTTTTAAAAGGTTTTTATAACATATAATCACAGAACTTTGCAGCGCTCCAGCAGACACACAGCAGGGGGCGGATCCCAAGTTCAACAGAGAACGGACTGCGGCTCCCCCTCTGAGCCATATATGGCTCTGAGGGGAGGGAGCAGAATGCTTTTCTGCGCTGAAAATATTTCTAAGTCCCAGAGTGTTCAAAAACTGCACACCCCACCTTTAAACGTAATCACTAGTCAGTGACTTTCCTCCTTACCAGCCCCACTATGAGCAGGAAGTGTCGTCCCTGCGGTTGGCTGAAGCCCGGTGCAGAGCTGATCCCTTCGTTACCTCTCTGCTGGGGAAACACCTCTCTCCAGATGACCAGCTGACCCACTCGCTGCTCCGACGCCAGCGGCAGCAGACAGTAATGCTGGCAGTACAGACACACATCCAGCAGGTCTTCTTTTGGAAGATGGTTGGCAATCAGGTAGGACTGCGGAGGAACATGGAGCAAACACCAAAGACCCTGCTAGTCTTTCACCACAAAACAAAACTTATCATGCTTTCTTGTAAAGGACAACCTAGTGTCTGTGACTTTTACACATGACTTGTGACTCTGTCAGGGCAGGATCTACATGCTGACTCACTGCAGGAACTGAAGCACGTTTTCACTTCAAAACCTACCTTGTAGAACAAACAGGAGCCGAGTATTACATAGAGACGTCTCAGGCCAAAAAAGTCCTCCGACTGCAAGAAGAAAATGAAGGATAAGATAAGAAAGTTCACCACCATTGGTTATAATAGACTGGTATTGTTGTGTGTATTTTACTTCATAATTAGCCAAAGACTGATAGATGGGAGATTTATTCATTTATTTTATAAATCTGATTTATGACTTTACATGGTTCTTGTCAAGTGTTTCTCCCTCTGAGGAGCAACACTGATACTTAAAGCTTCCAGTCATCTCTATGGCAGTAAGAGAAAACACCACTCTCTAACTGACATCATCTATACAAGAGCAAGTTGTCACAGCACTGGTGGACATGGACCTTACCAAGCTCCGCCCAGAAACGCCCCCTAAACTCCAACATGGCTGCGTGTCTCACATACAAATCCTCTCGGAGCTCAGTTTCAATGGAAACATGGCGTCGACTGACTCTCTGCAGGGTATTTCTGAGTCGATTAGTGTATCATTTCTGCCGGATTTCAACAAAATATCAGCCATGACAATGGACAGGGGAACCAACAAGTTCATGTCATCTTTTTTGGACGAAATCAAGTTGTTTGAGCCATGTGATGCCTCCAACATGGTGCGCGTCACAGCGTAATGCTATCGGTCGAGGAGGAAAACAGCAGCTCCTAACACCCCCAGCATTAATACAGCTGTGGACAAGATCACTGATGTCTATTGTTCTTGCAAGGCTGGGTAAGTCGGGAATTCATGATTTTGAGGGTTACTTTTGAAATCAGTGATTTCTGTTGTTGGCAAATGTTTGAGTGTGCCTAGGCCTGATACACTGTACTCGGTGCTAGCGTGGGTAACACGATTACAGTTTAGTGAAAAGCCTTTTCAGGTAGAATGAAATCTTTAATGTATGTTAGATACGGTACACATTGCATATTGATCTCTTCAGCTAATGTAAGACTGTGTAACAGACAGGCTTCAAGGTGTAGAAGTTGTATCGGTATCGGTAAATGCGGTCGTGCACAAGCGTTGATCCAAGCAAGGCATTCAGTTTCACATTTAGGAAAACTGTGAATTTTACTTCCACAAATACGGTCAGGGTACCTGACATCTCCTGTACAGATACCCCACTGACAGTGGAGGACCATTTTTCCAGCCCTGACGCAAAACCTTTCTGCACCGTATGCTAGCTCACAATGTAAATTAGCATGTCTAAAAAAGCTAAGTCTGGTCCTCTGGACATTCCTCTGGTCCAGAGGACCAGACTTAGCTTTTTTAGATTTTTCTACCTGGATTATTGAGCATGCAGCAGGGTAAATTAGCATGTGTTTATTACTACTGTAGCTTTTGTTTGTGAGACGGTCACGCCCCTGGTAGCTGCGCTGTGACGGGAAATGGGCATTAGCCATTGAAACGCGGCCCTGTGGGCGGAGCTTGGTAAGGTCCATTCTGACTCCAAGCAGGTTTCTCTGGGGGACTGTAGCGCTGATGAACCAGGGCACTGATAATAATGAAACTTCAGTTTCATTCACAACTGTTGGCCTCCACACTACAGTATATTAATGCTGTGCCTCAGGAAAAGACAGTTTTTATGTTCGTAATAAAAATACACATATCCACCAACACAACCACCTCATTTTACTTTTTCTCTCCCCTGACGAGACCAAAAGACAGATGGTATAACACCTAACACATAACAGCCTGCATGTGTACTCATTTAACTGCACCAAACTTAGTAATATGACACCAATCACCTCTTTGACACAAGTTAACATCACTTATGACTTGTTGTAACTGAATATAAGGAGATAAATTAGCTGGAAAAACAAATCAGGTTCTCACCATTTCTCCAAAATCAGAAGACTCAAAATCAGAAAGAACCATGTCCACCTCCACCTGTGAATAAAATAGAAAGGCAGCACAATGTCGAGCACAAGTCTTAATTTATGTTGTGCACATTTCTTCAAACTTCAGCTTGTTTTTGTTTTGTGTGAACAAAAGATGGCGCCAAAGCTGCTTTAAAAGCAGACGCTCTACATGAGGCTTCCAGAGCATTGATTCAGACCTTCATCCCATAGACCTGGGGTGTCCACACTTTTTCAGCATGTTAAAATGACCAAGTCAAAGTGATCTACCTACTATAAGGCTATAAGAGAACAACCTTTGGAAATGTTAGTGTTTTTCAATATTTATTGGGGGTAAAAAATAAAAAACGAGTGGGTTTACACAAAAATGCTGTAGTTTCCATGCCAGTCAGGTTGCCAGATAAGAAAGTATAAGAAATGATGAGCTATAGTACTGTTGCTTTAAAATGATAGTATTTTGACCTAAACTGTCATATGTGCTGAGTAAAGATATTCTAAGATGAGGTGTGTGTTGTGTTTGTTGAACATGTGCACAGAAAAGGGGGTAAATAAGACATTTTAAAATGATCTGGCAACCCTGGAGCCTCAGCTGCATTCATCATCCATATAGTTACATCCAAACTGGTGAGTACACCAACGTCTCTTTGGAACTGGATTTTATTAGTTTTGCTCCTACATGCTGAAAAGGGGTGAGCAGCACAAAAACACTCTGCTCTCTGCCGTTTATTATAACTGGTGTTAGTGCAGAAAAACAGTCGCCTGTAGTGCACATGTGCTACTTCACTTGCAGGGGAATTTACACCTTCGTGGGTGGTGGTGGGGGGTGGGGGTCCCCCCAAAAATCTCCACTCTGACTTGGATTCAACAACCTTCGGTTTCAGAGAGAATCAGGGCTGTTGTCTGTAAATGAACGACTGAATGTTTCACGTCGTGTAAACGGGGCCTCAGACTGGCTGCCCTGTCTGTCAATCAAGTGATAAATTTCATAGTGAGGATGGATGATAGGCTGACATCTATTTTTTTAATGCCATGCCATCTACCTATAATACATTTGTGATTGACCAGTAGATCGCGATCAACGTATTGGGCAACCACACCATAGACATATGTCTGTGCTTCATCCACTGCTGTTTCATGATGATTCACAGGAACTCACCTTGACTCCTGGAGGCAGAGTGAGCCATCGCACCGCTGGTAAACCGTCTAAAAAAAGAGTTCCCAAGACGTCAGGTGGTGGCGCCGAGGAGCCTTCCCTCAAACGTGAAGGCTGGATGAGCTGCTGGAAGAACAAGCAGAAGAAATGGTCCAGTCTGGGAGTGTGGTCCTCCTCACAGAACGCCCTGCAATGGACACATGGGAGATGTCCAATCAAGTCGGAGTACAAAGTACTACACAAGAATGATCATATTTAGGATGAACAAAACAAAGGAGGGGGAAGAGAGTAAGAAGGTGTTATTTTCATATGAGAGGAAGTTTCAACCAAAACCAACAGCAAAGCGGACCTGTCCAAGGAGCCGTACATCACTTTTAATGTCCGCACCACATCGCCCACCACCGTCTGCAGAGACAGCAGAGGAACCCTGCAGGGAGACACAGACATGGACTTCAGCATAACTAAAGCTGCTTAAATATTTCTGTTACCTGCAGCCAAGAGGAAAAATAAATCTTAGATAAGTCACGTTTGTCTGAATGTGGGTGCAGAATATTCAAGCGTGACCGCCACTTTAGGTGGGCCGACACAACCTCAGGAGGGTTTTCTGATTCATTTCTAGAATTAATTTATAACCACATGCTCCTTCCTGTAAAAACACGTTCATTTTGGAAACAAACAGGCCAACGAGAAGCAGATGTTTAAAGGACATCTGAGGAAAGCAGATGGTCTTTTCAAATTACATTTACAGATTATCTTCTTTCTCGTTAAAAATATTGTTCTTATGAAACACAGATCATCTGATTTTTACAAATCTGAACGTCCTGTTTATTATGACCCCTTTAAGTTGTGCGACGTCTAGACAGATCTGTGTGCATCGTGTGTGTGTGTTTTACCTCTCAGCAGGAAGACCAATGACCAGCAGGTTGTTGCACTCTTTCCAGTAGCCGAACTGATCGACGGAACAGAAATAAATGGAGATTAGAAAAAAGGAGGCCAAAATAAAATAACAGAAGAGGCTGAACATGGGATTAACATGAGTACAAGTTAACTGTAACCAAATAACGTCCTGATGCATACTCAATAATCCAGGTAGATAAGTCCAACCAGGTTCAGTCAGGTCCTCTGGACAAGTTCTTCTTTGCTGAAACTACCTGGTAGTTTGGGACAATCCTAGCCAAAGTGATTCAGAGTGGATTGAACCTTGTTAGATTCAACTACCTGGATTATTGAGCATGCATCAGGACATTTTAGGTGAAGTGACACAGAAGTAACCGAATAACACTTTTCTCCCAGTTGTCAGATTAAAGAAAAGTCTACTGTGAACTGGAAGGTGTTGTGTTCAGAAACCACAGTGTTTAGTGTGTTTGTTAGTGTTTAGTGTGTTTGTTAGTGTTTAGTGTGTTTGTTGGGTCTGTAATGTTGTGCACTGTTTGTTACGACATGTTACTGTGCCTTTAAGAGATGCTTTACGGCATGGGGTAAATGTGAGGGTGGGGGGAGTTTTGGTTCAGTAAAGTTTGGTGCATCGAAGTGATACGGTGTGGTTATTGAGTTCCCGCGGACGCTACATTTTGGCAGACGAGGATGTCCGGACTCGCGTTACCACCACCGCCACCTTTCCTCCCTGTCCCCGGCGACCCAGCTGTCCCGTGGGACAGATGGCGAACGGCGTTCGAGGACTACTTGCTGGCTTTGGGACACACTGAACTGGCGGAAGCGAGGAAGTGCGCGCTCCTCCGCCATTGTCTGGGCCAGGAGGGTCAGAGAATCTTCGCCACGCTCACGTTAGTGGACAATAAATACACCACGGCTACAGCTGCACTGAAAGCTCACTTCAGCTCCGGGCGGAGCCGGCGGATGAACCGCTTCGAGTTTCGTCAGAGGAAGCAACGGCCGGGTGAGTCTGTCGCCAACTACGTCTCAGCACTACGAGAGCTGGCTAGACTCTGTGACTTTGGGTCGTTAGAAGATGGACTCATAGTTGATCAGCTGATAGAAAAGACGTCGTGTGACCAACTGAGGGAGAGACTGTTATTAGAACCAGACTCCATGACGCTGGCGGACGCTCTGGTTATTGGAAAGCAGCTTGAAACAGCACTAACAGAGGCGCGAAAATTCTCCCGCGCGGCGCACGAACCAGTGACGTCATCAACACCGGCCGTTCATCACACAGAGGCTGTGGAGGGGGCTGACAGGCCGAGTGGCAGCCTGGATGTACAGAGAGTGGACAGGGGGCCCAGTAGGAGGGGGGCCAGGAGCTGTGGTAACTGTGGCTCCTCTAACCATGCAACTAGAGACCAGTCATGTCCTGCCCATGGAAAACTTTGTCTTAAATGCAATAAACTGAATCATTTTGCACGCTGCTGCCGCTCCTCTTCAGCTCGCCAGGATACTACTGTGGTTCCCATTAACACTGTACAGACTCTGCAGCCATCGTTCAAGCTCTGCACATGTCGCGTGGGCGCAGCTCACGTCCCGCTGCTTGTGGACACAGGGGCCAAAGTCTCAATTTTAAATAAAAGCACATATGACCGTTTTTTCAGCCGTACACCCCTGGAAGCAGCCACTACACCCCTGTCGGGCTATGGTCACTCTCCCATCGAGACTCTGGGTGTGGTCCGCCTCCCTGTCCAGTATGGTCAGCAAACTACGCCTGACGCCAAGTTCTGCATCACCCGGAAGGGAGCTAATGGGCCTAGACTTGTTCCTCGCCCTGGGCTTTGCTGTGAGGGATGCTAAGGGCCAGCATGTCCTGCAAGTCGCCACCTCCTGGCCCGACCGCTACCCACAACTTTTCAGCGGACTGGGCCGCATGACAGGGTTCGTCCATCAGCCTACGGTGGACCGGTCGATCCGTCCTGTTATCCAGCCTCTTCGGCGCATTCCCCTGGCTCTCCGTGATGCTGTTGAGGCTGAGCTGCGTCGCCTGGTGGAGGAGGACGTCATAGAGCCTGTGAATGCCTCACCGTGGGTATCAAACCTGGTGATAGCCAAGAAAAAGGGGGGTGGTCTGCGACTCTGTGTGGACCTCACTGATGTGAACAAAGCCATTGTACCTGACAAGTA
Organism: Garcialebias charrua; assembly: GCA_038048925.1. Taxonomy (NCBI): domain Eukaryota; kingdom Metazoa; phylum Chordata; class Actinopteri; order Cyprinodontiformes; family Rivulidae; genus Garcialebias; species Garcialebias charrua. The sequence goes on along the minus strand of JBBPBX010023122.1, from coordinate 32,478 downwards.
TCCTCTACCCACAGCTGAGGAACTCACCAGCCATTTTCACGGCTCCACAGTCTTCAGCAAGATGGACCTACGGCACGGCTACCTGCAGGTTCCTCTAGCACCTGAAAGTATGGACCTCACAGCGTTTGTCACGCATGTGGGGGTTTTCAGGTTTAAACGCATGGCGTTTGGTCTTTCATCGGCCCCGAGTTGTTTCCAAAAGATAATGACACTGATATTGGCTGGTATACAAGGCGTGTCCATCTACCTGGACGACGTGGTGGTGCATGCACCATCTGCTGCACTACATGATGCTCGCCTAGAGCAGGTCTTTCAACGCTTTCAACAACATGGGGTCACGCTGAACCCTCAGAAGTGCATGTTTGGGGCTGACGATGTTGAGTTTCTGGGTTTCAGGCTCTCGAAAGACGGCATTGCCCCAATTTTGTCCCACACTGAAGCCATCCTGTCCCTGCCGGACCCGCAATCACCATCCCAGCTGTCTTCCTTCCAGGGAATGGCGGCCTACTACCTCAGATTCATGCCACACTACTCGGACTCAACGGCCCCTCTGCGCCGGTTGCTCCGGAAGGACATCACGTGGGACTGGACACCAGCTTGCCACGACGCTGTGCAGATCATCAAACAACAGCTCACGTCCCCACCCACGCTAACTCATTTCAGCTTGACCGCTCCCACCTTGGTCACCTGTGATGCTTCTGGGGTGGCGCTAGGCGCTGTGCTCTCCCAGATTCATGACGGGGTGGAACGCCCTGTCGCTTTTGCCTCGCGTGCGCTTACTCCAGCAGAGCAGAAATATTCCGTGGGGGAGCGGGAGGCCCTAGCCTGCATGTGGGCATGTGAACGCTGGCATGTCTATCTCTATGGCAGACCGTTCACCATCCGTACAGACCACCAGGCGCTAACAGCACTGTTGGCGACCCAAGGCTCTGGGCACAGGCCCATGAGACTCCTGCGGTGGGCGGACAGGCTAAATCAGTACAATTTCAGCCTGGAGTTTATGCCTGGGCGGGCCAACACGGTGGCCGATCTCCTGTCAAGAGCTGTGTCAGTGACGAAGGAGACGGTCGGAGCAACACCAGACACAGAGAACGATGAAGATTGGGTTCAAGTCCTGCATGGACCCCTCAGTTCAACAGTTACCCTGACAGAGCTGCAGCAGGCCTCAGCTGCTGATGAGGCACTCACAATGCTCCGTACCTATGTGCAGGATGGCTGGCCTGCCCAAGTGGATGACAAGGTGCTTCCCTACTACCGTTTCTGCAACGAACTCTCCTGCTGGGGGGCGGTGTGCCTTGCTCGTGGTCACCGGGCAGTCATTCCAGAAACCCTCAGGGCCAGGGTACTGCATATGGCGCACGAGGGGCACCTGGGGGTGGTCAAGGTGAAGCAGCGCTGCCGTGATACAGTGTGGTGGCCTGGTATAGACTCTGACGTTGAGGAGCTGGTGCGTAACTGTGCCTGCTGCCTGTTAAGTGGGAAAACTGGCCAGCCTGCCACAGCCCCTCTCACCCCGACCCCTTGGCCACCTTCACCTTGGGAACATATTCAGGTCGACATCTGTGGGGAACTTCATGGGGCACCTGCTCACGCCCGCTACCTGCTGGTTGTTCATGATCTTCACTCGAAGTGGCCTGAGGTTTGCCAACTGAGCTCCATCACTGCACACACCATCATAGACTGCCTGGACAACCTGTTTGGACGTTGGGGCCTTCCCAGTGTTGTTACAACAGATAATGGGGCCCAGTTCACCTCAGCAGAGTTCACAGAGTTCCTCACGCTACGCTCCATCAGGCACATCAGGACAGCAGTTTATCACCCAGAGAGCAACGGTGGTGTGGAACGACTCAATAAGACTCTCAAAAATGGACTCAGAGCCTGTCTGGAGGAGGGGAGAACCTTCAGCGACGCTCTCAACCAAACCCTCTTGACCATCCGGGCAACCAAGCATTCCACCACAGGAGTTTCACCGGCGATGTTAATGATCGGGCGCGAACTGAAGCAACCCCTGGACTGTCTGAGAACTGAGCCAGCTCCTGCACATGGGAGCCCAGAGCTCCAGAAAGCCAGAGCTCAGGTGAAGGGTTCGCAGGCCCGGATGAAAGAGAGGTTTGATGCCACGCACCGAGTGCAGACCCCCTCACTGGCTGCAGGGGATTGGGTCAGGATCAAACGGCTTCATCGGAGAAATAAACTGAAATCATTCTGGTCAGAGCCACTGCGGGTGGTTAAGCAATTGGGGCCGGCCACATACAGACTGGACAATGGGAGTCGCTGGCACGCAAACCGTCTGCACAGGGTCATCGCCCCACCAGCACCTGCCCCACCAGCACCTGCTCCACCAGCAGCTGCTTCACCGTTGGCCTCGGCAACGGCACTGGGTTGGCAGCCTAGGCCAATGACTATTCGGGTGGGGGATACTCCACCAGCTTTGCCCAACTCCACTCAGCAGCCAGCACGGCCCCAGAGACAGAGGGTCCCGCCTGTCTGGCTTGGGGACTATGTGACAGGGTGATGGTGTTACTAAACATCTATTAATCTGTGTTTTATTGAGTCCAGTTTAATCTGTTATTCTTTGCAAAGTATTACGTTTTCAAGGGGGTGAAGGGGGAAAATGTTGTGTTCAGAAACCACAGTGTTTAGTGTGTTTGTTAGTGTTTAGTGTGTTTGTTAGTGTTTAGTGTGTTTGTTGGGTCTGTAATGTTGTGCACTGTTTGTTACGACATGTTACTGTGCCTTTAAGAGATGCTTTACGGCATGGGGTAAATGTGAGGGTGGGGGGAGTTTTGGTTCAGTAAAGTTTGGTGCATCGAAGTGATACGGTGTGGTTATTGAGTTCCCGCGGACGTTACATAGGGACTTTGGAAGCAAGTAACAAACATAAGAGAAATTGCATTTCCTGTGAAAATGCAGAGTGAATGATTATTGCTGAAGAAGCTTAAACTAGGCTGAAAAGGCTTCATCTCTGAACTGTTTATGGAGTTGAACTTGAACAGCTGACGTTTGCTGAACGCAGGAAAATAAAAGCAGAAACGCTGAATAAGAGCAGAAATGTAGCAGAAAGTTGAAAAATGCTGAACCAGAACAAAAGCTGAAATGAGCAGTAGAATGTTTTAAACAGCTCAAAGGGTTAAAGGATGTGATGAGAGCTCTGTTCATTTTAAATTAGAAAAACATGGCTGACTAAGTACTCTGATGCATGCTCAATAATCCAGGTAGAAAAATCTAAAGAAGCTAAGTCTGGTCCTCTGGACATTCAAAAAAAATAAAAAAAATAAAAATAAAATGGTAGAAACGTTTCGTCTTTCGTTTGAAAGACTTCCTCAGTCTGAGATGCTGTATTCAGCTCAGTCTCATAAATAGCACCCTCTCACAATGGATCAACCAGTTGGCTGATGACAGCCGAAACCAGCTGCTCACATGATCAAGGAGGACCATCCTTGATCATGTGAGCAGCTGGTTTCGGCTGTCATCAGCCAAAACTAACAATGTTCCTAGATCAGACCACACTTCAGCAAGTGATGGACTGTACAGATCAGGCACGCTTAGCACAGCATGTCAAGTCCAAGACTCGACAACAAAACAAATTTAGCTTACTGATAACTTGTCAACACCATCACAATTCCAATAACAACACATTCAGTGTAAGACAACACTCCGGTACACAGTTACATGTCAGGGAGACAGAAAAGTGGGTGAAGAATTTATCTGACAGACGGCTCACCCAGCCGGAGACAGAGCTTCTTGCCAGGGGACTAAACTTTGCAGTGGCACCAAGTAGAATTCCGCTGGTAGAGATGATCACAGCCACTGAGTCAGCCATCCGTAACAACATTACTGAAGAATTTGAAGCAGAACAACTCAGAGTCAAAGTTTCAGCTTGTCTCAGTAATGCTAAACCACCACCTTCCAACATCAGTAAAGAAGAGAAGGATGCACTCACCACTCTTAGCAAGGACAAAAACATCATAATTCTCCCAGCAGACAAAGGAAGGTGCACAGTGATTTTGAACCAGAAAGACTATCATGAGAAAGTTATGTCACTCCTTAGTGACTTAACCACTTGTGAACTGCTGAAAAGAGATCCAGGAAGTGGTTACAAGAAGAAGTTGATAGATTGCCTGAAAATTTTGAAGCAGGACAAGGCTATTGACAGTATTCTGTACCACAGACTGTACCCAGGGGAGGCCACACCAAGTCTGTATGGTTTACCCAAAATCCACTCGGTCACTTACAATGTTTATAATATCTGGCATCTGTACTCATCCCTTTAGTTGGCAGCTCAGAACACCACATACAGAACACCATGGACTTTGTGGATAAGGTGAGGGATGTCATCATGGAGACTGATGAAACAATGGTCTCTTTTGATGTCACATCACTCTTTACGTGCATTCCTGTTGATGAGGCAGTAGAGGTGGTCTGTTTAAGGTTAAAATCAGACACCACTCTGAACAGCAGGACCACGCTTTCCACAGAGCAACTGTGTCAACTCTTGAAACTGTGCCTGCAGTCAACCTACTTCACATATGGGGAGCAATATTATAGGCAGAAACATGGGTGTGCTATGGGGTCTCCAGTTTCTCCTATTGTTGCCAACCTGTACATGGAGGAGGTAGAAAAGAGAGCCTTGACGTCCTTTTCAGGGAGACCACCAAGTCATTGGTTCAGGTATGTTGACGACACCTGGGTTATGGTAAATGGATGGATGGTAAATGGAGCTTATTTATATAGCGCTTTCCAGCCCCCTATGAGGGGCCCCAAAGCGCTTTACAATACCATCCATCCACCCATTCATACACCGGTAGCGGCAGACTGCCATGCAAGGCGCTTTCTAGTCCTACCGGGAGCAACTCGGGGTTAAGTGTCTTGCCCAAGGACACAACGACACATGGTGTGGGGAACCGGGATTCGAACTGCCAACCTTCTGATTGGGGGACAACTGCCATTACCACTACGCCACGGCCGCCCCTAAATCTCAGGAAGTCCAACATTTCACTGATCACATCAACTCTGTGGATAAATACTGTATATCAAGTTCACACGAGAAGATGTAAAAAATGGCAGGTTGGCTTTCTTGGACTGTGAGGTCTCAGTTTCTGATAGAGGAAATTTGCAAACTGAGGTGTACCGCAAACCCACCCACACAGACCAGTATTTACAGTTTGACTCCCATCACCCTCTGGAGCACAAGTTAGGAGTCATCAGGACTCTGTACCACAGAGCAGACAGCGTCCCCACTAACTCAGGAGCCAGACAGAAGGAGAAATCACACACAAAACAGGCTCTAGAGAAATGTGGATATCCTAACTGGGCCTTCCTGAAAGCAGAGAAGAAACCCAAACAGGACTCTAGCCAGCCATCAGGTGAAAAGAAGGAACCCAGACCCAGACCAGTGGTCATTCCGTATGTTGCGGGAGTTTCAGAGACATTGAGACGTTTATTTTCTAAACACAACGTCCCAGTGGCTTTTAAACCCCAAAATACATTACGGCAAAGACTGGTTCATCCCAAAGATCCAGTCCCCCGGCACAAACAGAGTAATATTGTGTATGCTGTTCAGTGTCAGGAGGGCTGTGATCAGTCTTATATCGGGGAAACTAAACAGCCACTGGCCAAAAGGATGGCCCAGCACAGAAGATCAACATCATCAGGTCAGGACTCTGCAGTCTACACTCATCTCCAGGCCAGCGGTCACTCTTTCAGGGATGAAGATGTTCACATCCTTGATAGAGAGGAACGATGGTTTGAGAGAGGAGTAAAGGAGGCCATCTTTGTGAAAAGAAACCGTCCATCATTAAACAGAGGTGGAGGCCTCCAGGTTCAACTGTCCCCCTCTTACAATGCTGTTATTGCTAGTATCACTCAGCCCTCTGTGAATAGCAAACAACCATCAGGGTGCTAACGATCCATCGTTAGGCTGATGGTCCTCCTTGATCATGTGAGCAGCTGGTTTCGGCTGTCATCAGCCAACTGGTTGATCCACTGTGAGAGGGTGCTATTTATAAGACTGAGCTGAATACAGCATCTCAGACTTGAGGAAGTCTTTCGCATGAAAGACGAAACGTTTCTACAGTTTTTTTGCCTTTTTTTTTTTTTTGAATGTCAGAGGACCAGACTTAGCTTTTTTAGATGGTTGACTAAGCAAAATGTTTCTATAAGTAAGCTAAAATGGACACACAGAGGCTAAATAGATTACACGATTGATGATTACATGATTATTTTGGGGCAGCACGGTGGCACAACTGGTAGAGCTGGTGCCTCTCAGCGAGAAGGTTGCCGGTTCAAATCCCGGTCCGGGGGCCTTTCTGGGTGGAGTTTGCATGTTCTCCCCGTGCATGCGTGGGTTTCCTCCGGGTACTCCGGTTTCCTCCCACAGACCAAAAAACATGCTTGTTAGGCTGATTGGTGACTCTAAATTGACCCTAGGTGTGAGTGTGAGAGTGGATGGTTGTTTGGTGTGAGTGAGACAGGTCCCTCTTGTAAATGAGTCCCCGTGACTCAACGAGGCTAGCCTGTATAAATAAAGGTTGAATGAATGAATGAATGAAAAATACCAAATCCACCTTATGCAAGCAGAATGAAGTGTTTCCACATGAACCCCTTTTCCTGCCTGGCTCCATAATTACTCATTTTTAACAATATCAACAACACAACAGCAAAAACTCTCCTGCTCTTCCAACACATTACAAAGATTCTAGAGCTGTTTCATAGAGCGTTGAGTGCTCTCAATTCAAAACTGTCTCAACCTGTCAGAATCGAGACGAAGCGGTGCCAGGAAAACAGCTGTTTGGACCGTGAACCAGTCAAACGATTCATTCCGACAACGAAACAGTTTGTGTTTCAGACGTCACGTGTCACGTGACTTCTTCTGCACCAAAGCAAGCTCCGAAGCAGAGGTTCGATGTCATTTTACTGCAGGGTTCGAAGCACGTTTTGAAGCTTTTGTTTCATACTACCATCACTATTTCTCTGCATTAATGGTGCCTTTCCAGACATGCAAACTTCCCATGCCACAAGCGCTCATGCAACCCCATACCATCAGTGATGCAGGCTTCTGAACGGAGCGTTGATAACAACTTGGGTTATCCTTGTCCTCTCTGGTCCGGATGACATGGCGTCCCAGTGTTCCATAAAGAACTTCAAATCGTGACTCATCTGACCACAGAACAGTCTTCCATTTTGCCACACTCCATTTCAAATTACCCCTGGCCCAGTGCAAACGTCTGAGCTTGTGGAGCTTGCTTAGTAATGGCTTCCTCTTTGCACTGTAGTGTTTCAGCTGGCAACGGCGGATGGCATATTGGATTGTGTTCACTGTCAAATTGCTTTCTGGAAGTATTCCTGAGCCCATTCTGTTATTTCCTTGACAGTGGCATTCCTGTTTGAGGTGCAGTGATGTTTGAGATCACGAGCATCCAGTAGAGTTTTACGGCCTTGACCCTTACGCACAGCGATTGTTCCAGATTCTCTGAATCTTTTGATGATGTTATGCACGGTTGATGATGAAAACTTAAAAGTCTTTGCTANAATCTGCCACGGGTCTGACCCTGCCCCCCACCGAAAACCAAAAACTTTTTTGGATCTACACGATTAACGTAAATTACATACAGGTAGTCCTCGACTTACGACGTACGCTGCGTCGAAATCGAATTTCGACGTAAGTCGGAACATACGTAAATACTTCACCGTATACATGTACAGTACTGTATTTTAACAAGCACTTAGCCTATCCTAACACAGTACCCTACATAATTATCAAAACACACATACATTTGAGAGCCATAATGAAGGGTAAAAAGGGTTAATTTCCTACTGGTATGCTGATGAAGACGTTCCTCCGTCCCTCCTCCGTATTCTCCATTGCGTTTACGTCGTAAAACCGCAGTCCAGCTCGGTCCATTCTTCGTACGTACCGTATTCGTTTACGACGTAAAACCACTTTCACAGTACACACAGTAACAGTAAGTTGTACTATGTACAGTATTATTTTTTTTAATGTCCAAAGGACCAGATTTAACTTTTTTAGAGAGTACAGGGCAGCTGTAGCCTCCGCAGCTAGTAAAACCGGAAACTGCTGAAAACTGTGTAACTCGGCTTTTCAAAATAAACTTTTCAAAATAAATTTTTTTTAAAAATGGGAGATGCAGAACCGGACGAACCCCACCAGGGACCACACACAATGACCCCCCGGGGTCAACAGCGACAAATTCATTCATTCATTCATTCAACCTTTATTTATACAGGCTAGCCTCGTTGAGTCACGGGGACTCATTTACAAGAGGGACCTGTCTCACTCACACCAAACAACCATCCACTCTCACACTCACACCTAGGGTCAATTTAGAGTCACCAATCAGCCTAACAAGTACACAGGCCCCTGCCAGAGCCCGCTGCACCGATGTAGCCCCAGGGCCGGACACCGATGCTCGGGCACCGGGGACGCCCACCCCTCAGGCCCAGACCCTGGTGGTGTTCGTCCGGTTCTTCCCCTTGGTCGGATCTGGGGAGTGGACGAGTGGCTCGTCCTGTTCGGGTGGTCCTGGGGACTCTGGGCTCGGGGTCCTTCCTGGGGTCTTGGGCTTTGATCGCCCTTTCGTCTGTCTCGGGCTTTGGGGGGACAGATCTCTGATGCTTCACAATCGCTACTAAATGTTCTATTGGAGGAACCTTATTCACTTATGCATGCTCACAACCACACACAAATGGATGCAGGGATGTATATGTAGATATATGTAGATGGGTATATAAATGAATATAAATATATATGTATGTATACTGTATATATATTTGTAGGGATGGGAACCGAGAACCGGTTCTGTTAGAGAACCGGTTCTTAAAAGTCCAATTCCATGGAATTGTAGGATGCTTGTCTTAACGATTCAGCTTATCGGTTCTGCAGACTCCTGGTGGTGACGTGTTTAAGCGCTGACATCACAGACATGCGCCGCGCCCGAGTGGTGGTGGCGTGGTGGTGTCTAAATAAATATTTCTTAGCTGACTTCATAGCAGACGTCCTTCTGAGCTTAACGAAATGTTCAAATCAGCTGGATTTAAAAAAAAAAAAGTTCGCGGAATTTTAGGCAGGCGCCAGGCGGGTCAAACCGGACGCTTTCTTTCTTTAAATTTAGCTAAATAAACGCTTAAAAAATATATTTCTTAGCTGACTTAATAGTAGACGTACTCTTGAGTTTAACGAAATGTTCAAATAAGCTGGATTTAAAAAAAAAAGTTCGCTGATTTTTATGCAGGCGCCAGGCGGGTCAAACCGGACGCTTTGTTTCTTTAAATTTAGCTAAATAAACGCTTAAAAATATATTTCTTACCTCACTATAGCAGACGGGCTCCTGAGCTGAACCAAATGTGAAATCAGCTGGATTTAAAAATCCGCGGTGTGGTTTATGAGTGGATATAACTTCTGGAAGTGGTCCCTCTTCCTCTTCACTCTCTGAGTCCTCTGCTGGCTGCTGCCTACAGCGCCTCTAAAGCGGCCGAAACTGGTACTGCACCATTTTCGCCAAAAATGAAAAACGAAGAATCAGAGCGAAAAATGAGTCTAAAAATATGGGAAAAAATCCATAAATAAATTCTTTATGAACACAAATGGTTTACTATATTTTATTACCCAAATGAGAATTGATAACAGAATTGATAAGGAATCGAATCGATAAATGACATCGATAAAGGCATCGATATTGATAATTTCTTATCAATTCCCATCCCTATATATTTGTAGGTATGGGTATGTTTATATATAGAAATCTAATGCAAGGTCATGAATATTATCAGTCTTTATGCTTGTATGTTTCGTTGCTGTGTTCTGTCATGTGCTTTGCAGGATTGTGGACGGAGGTTTGGTGTGTTTGCCTTGTGCTCTTTTTGTGGATAATTGTTGTTTTGTTGTCTCACTTTCTCTTTTCTTTCTTTCTCTCTATTAAAAAAATAAATAAAAAATAAAATAAATAAATAAATAAATAAAATAAAAATATAAATAAAAATAAAAAAATACATATTGGAGTGAGAGGATGGCTATAAGGTGTGAAGGGAGGCCATCTATAAATGGAAGAGAAAAAAAAGAAAAAACGCGAAACGTCGTAACTCGAGACCTTCGTAAGTCGAGGACTACCTGTATTTTGCTTTGAAAATGGCGATTTTCGTCGAAAGGTGACTAGTTTGCAGGTATGTTGATGTTTTCGTTGTTCCTCTTCAGAAAGCCCTCCTCCACAAGCAGCAGACTCAGCCTCTGCTCGAGCTGCCCATGGGCTACAAGGAGAAAGAGATGACTGCAGAGATGATGCAGAAGCGGGAGGAGCGGGCCCGTAAGAGACGCCTGCAGGCCGCCAAGAAGGCAGAGGAGAACAAGAACCAGACGATAGAGAGGCTGACAAAAACCAGCAAGGCCAAGATCAAAAGCCTGAAAGATCGGAGGTCCAAGCAGAGCCAGAGCCCCATGGTTCACTACAGCGACTCGGCTCAGGGAATCTCCATCTCTTTCCCCTCAGGGGTCTCCACTCCAGGACCGGCACCTCTCCGTCCTCCACCGGTGGCTCTGGTGAACTGCGGCGTGAGTGGGTGCTCCAACCTTAAAAAGTACTCTTGCTCCAAGACCGGGGTTCCTCTCTGCAGCCTGGAGTGCTACAAGAGGAACCTGGTGACGGTGCAGAGCGCAGCCTGAAGCTCCGACTCAGACCAGCCCTGTTGAAACTCCATGTGAGAAAACTGTACACTTTGATCTTTCAAGGAATAATCAGTGTGGAGTGACGTCTCATCAAAAGGTTCAGTTTATTTGTTGCTGTGTCATTGTTTTTCTGTGCTGCTAGTTCATACACTTTGAAATGGGGCTCTGTGGAGTAGTTATGAACAATTAATATGTGTCCTGTTGTAGAAAGCTTTTAGAAGGACCTGTTTGGAGAAACAGCTTATTTCTGACTGGATTGATGAGTCAAAGGCTAGTCAAAACGCAGCTGAAACCAAAGTCCTCTTAAAAATAACTATATTCAAAATTAAGTTCATTTAACCAGTACTTTATAATTGTTTCAACCACCATCATTTTCACATTACAAAGTTATTTTCAAGGTACTCGATGGTTCTTTGAAACTTCTGGTGCAGCCCGAGGCACTTCCTGCAGGGATGTCACATTTTGTTGGAATATCTGTGTACTGTAATGTGAAACTGACTGTAAAGGTTTTTAAAACAATGCTTGTGTGTACGGCCGGGAAGCACTGAAACTCAAGAGTTGTTGAAAGGTGGCACGGTGGAGCAGTGGTTAGATGTGTCGTCTCAGCGAGGATGTTTAAGGTTTGCCTCCCAGCCTCGGTATGCACGTCAGGTTAAATAGTAACTCCAAAATGTTACTAGTACATGTGTTAGAGTATATAATTTATTTTCCTTATACATGCTTGTATAGCTTTTCAATATAATCCAAACGGATTTGCTTGATGGCAAAAATCCACTTTGGTTTTAGCTGTTTGGTTAGCTTTTAGCTTGTCCATCCAGTGGACCTTTAACCTAAGTGAGCTTGTCCGTTGAGTTATCTGCAACAGTTAATATATTAATTGTTCTAAACATTTCCACAGAACCCCACCTCTGCCTCTTTAAACAACTCATTTATGTACATCATGCAAAACCTATCTAGTCCAAATGTATTTATTTAGGCATTTTAGGTTTAACAAAATGTAATGCTTACTATATTGAACATTTTTTCATTGAGAAAGTATTTTAGAATCAAGTAAAATACTATAAAACATTAGAAACTGTTGATGTTTAATGAGAATAATGCTCATTGACAGTAGAGCCCATTTCCATACAAAACTGTACAATACATACATTGGGTAAAGTTTTTGCTTTGCTGCATATAAAACGTGAATACATCAATGCACCTTTGTTTGCCACCAGGTCAGAAGTTTATGCAGATTTTTTTTATTGGTCTACCTTCACAGCAAAATAGGATTTAATCAGCTGGTCATACAGGAGAAGAGGTATTCATATGGCAAACACTTCTGGTGGAAATCAAGGCACGAGAAGGATGTGGGTTGAAGTAGAGTCTGTCTCAAAGCCTTTGCTTCACTGTAATCTGCAGAAAATCATTGAAAATGGAGGCCTGCGAGGGCGAGGATCGACCTCAAAGTACCTTCCTGTTCCATCACCTCGCACACAGCTGTAAAGTTTTGCGCTAGGAAGTGGAGTTTCATTTTCCTGAGAGTACGACTGGAACCTTCTGCTTTGACGGTGCATCACGTAGTCAAACCGAAGGAGAGCCTGAAGGCCATCTCGACGGGAATTTCTGGCACAGAGTCGTGAAAACACACGTAGAACTCCTGGGGAACTGGCTCCAGCAACATCCGTCTGCATGAGAGATCAAAAGATGTCTTTTAAAATAAAGAAAAGGGAAAGTCCTGCAACATTAGAGATCTGGATCAAAACCGCTTCAGATTCATTGCCCATGATCCTGCTCTAGTTTTAAATTTACTTAACCCGATGCAATCCCCAAGTTACAATCTGTAAAACTTTCAGGGATAAATCCTTTTTTCAGGTTCAGCCTGTGTCTTTCCTCCCTTTCTACAACTTGCCTGTTGATCAGCAGCTGCTTCAAACTTCAGAAATTTAAAGCTCAAGTGTGTTTTTCCCCATCAAAACCAACAGAGACGTACCCTATTACCCAGTAAGTCATAGTGGGGGCAGGTTTCTTCTGGTCGGTCCAGTTCTCAGGTTTGCACTGAAACAGAACCCCGTGTTCTTTGACTGGACCCAGACCCCAGCCAGCGTTCTGAGGCCTGTCTGCAGCGCGACGGCCCTGCAGGAGACAAGAAGATGATTCAGACACAGTCACGATTCAGTCAACAGATGGAGTGAAGAATGGAAAAATCTCAGTTTGAGGTCCACTTCCTCATCTGCTGGATGAAACCAAGTGTCTGCACATTTTTTAGGATCTCAAGACACCAAAGCTTGTATTTCTACATGTGAAGCATAATAAATACAAACTTCATTATACACCATTATCTCTATGAAGTGCTCATATGTAGTGTAGTGTCTCCATCCCAGCTGCTTCATAAGGTGTATTAAAGTAACAGATGAACTTAAATATGAAAAAAGGAGATTAAAATGTACATGTTTGTACTCATTTTTAGGATCATGAAAGTTGTTCAGAATCAGTTGTATTACTAAGGTTATTAGAGATGGGATGTATGGTTCCTTAAAGGGAACTGGATCCTGACGATCTGTTTGCTTCATAGAGCTGATCAATTCTAAACGGCAGTGACATCATCACGTACGGCTATATGTGATACTGATGATATATGTCGTTGGGGCCAGCCCTGATCAAAATACATGGTACGGCCGTATTTTGTAAATCGGGACTACCACCCCACTCCCACGGTGAGCTGCTGTACTTCTCCCCTTGGCCTGTTTTCCTTCGTCTCAGTGAAAAAGTGAGGGATGAGCATTTGTCTCTGTGGTTGAGGAGGAAAACAAAGAAATTACGAGGGAAATATAAAATAAATCTAGGAACGGCTCTAATCTCTAACTTATTGGCTCTTATTGGTTGTTGCAAAAAGACATTCAAATGATCGGATCACTCGCAAACGTCCCATCTAAATGTTATACTGTATACCGTACTTTTTAGTTTTAAGAGTAACATAATTTTTTTACAACCCTAATACTGTAATCCTCAATTCTCTCATCAGATTTACTATTTATGACCAACCCAGAATTTTTGAGGCCAATATCAATATTGATGTACCATGATTAAATAAGTAAAAAAGGCTAGCACCTATTTTAACTGTTTAAAGCGTGATCCGGCAGTATCCGGCTCGAAGGACCAAAACGTTGGATAAAAATATCCTCTATTTAACTTACGGTAGTTAAATGAAAGAGCCACACTTGATGGCAGGAGAAAAGTTTTTTAACTCAAGTTTACTTGCAAGGACAGAGTTCACTACAGGCTTACACAGATGTTTCATTGGAGCCCTGGTCACGAAGATCTGCACCAGACAGTATGCAAGAAGTGTTTTATAATGCTTATCAGCTACTACAGGTCATGACGGCCTCATTCAGAATCCTAGTGACATCAACTTGGAGTACCAACACGTTACAAGTTAAATGAGGTAAACCCACATAATCCAACATGCAATGTAAAGCTGAAGAGCAGAGAGAGCCAAAAAAGACAAGGGGTTAAAGAAGATAAAGATCTTATCTCTAACAGGAAACTCATTAAACCAGAAGTCTGTCGTAACGGTGGCACTTGAAGATCTTGGTGTTCTAGGAAATGACAATCGTTTTAAAACATTTGAGAATCACTGCTGAATTTTTTTTACATTTAATTACTGCTATTTCAATCTTCGAGTTCCTTGAAGTGTACTTTAAAAAGATCAAATCTAAACTTTTTCATCATTATCTGGAATGCTTAAAACCCGTTGATGTGATGCAAATCTGCACAGCTTGGAGATTTCTTCATCAACAAAGAAACTGACAACTTTCTAACTATTTTAAACAAAATATGAGTGAGATGTAAAGAGTCAAAACTGCATCCACTTCAGCTCCTGAAGCCATAAAACGTGTGAGGAAGTGATTCCACGTTTTGCTTTTTGATATAACCTCATTCTTAGCCTGGCCCTCGCCTTCCTGCACAGCTCCGCTCAATTCTCATTTCCCTTCATAGCGAAGTGAAGGACAAGGGTCTGGTTTTAACCAGGCTACCTCATTCTAGCTGTGTGACTAAAGCTGGAACTTTCACTGGGACGTGGTTAGACGGTCTCACCCTGGCCGGCAGACTCTGCTGGAAGGCGGCTCGTATGGAGAGGCAGCAGTGTATGGAAAGCCAATGACACGTAATTAACGCGTATTTGACGCGTTGTTTACACGTCGTTTACGCGTCATTTTTCGAGGCGAATTTGACGTGTAAACAACGCGTTAACAACGCGTTGTTTACACGTCATTAACGTGTCGATGTAGCATGTAATTTTCACGTGTTTGTGACCCAGCTGGCTTTCCATAGTGGAAGTTGCGGATGAGCTGCGGGTGGATGGAGCCGCTGAGCTGAGCCACTTCTCTGTGAGTCGGAGCGATGAAGATCCCCTGCACCGTTTCCATCAGCACAAAGTGAAACAAGGTGTTTTCTGCACCTGACGTCAATCTGCCACAGAGAAAAATATTTTATTCTGCTCGTAACTTTAAAAGAACCCGACTGTTCTGTTACGTACTTCAAGTTGTTGTACATCTCCTCCGTTTCCCTCTCTGTCAGGGTCTTCTTAAGGGTCCCCAGATAGAACGGGTTTGGGTGTTTCATCCTGGGTGTCTGGAAACAGTTGTATTAAAATAAAACAAAACTGCCAGCAGGACACGAACCTGGCTTTAAAGCAACTTTGAAAACACTGACATGTGATTTCATGTATGCATTATTGCTTTCAGATATTAGTCAACACTTTATTTGTTGTCTTATTCCTTCTAAGATTTAGTATTATGAATATTGTTAGAATTAGTAGAAGATTCATCAAATACTGTAATGTCACAGCAGAAATATTTCTGAAAAACAGTCGGTTAGTACATTATTATTAATAACTCATCCCTGATTTAATTACTTTATTTGTACAGTATATGATTGTATGCACCTATTGTGCAGCTACCCATCCAGGCTGTCACATTAAGTTTGCAGATGATACAGCGGTGGTGGGATGCATCACAAACAATGATGAGTCCAGCTACAGGCAGGAGGTGGAACACCTGGAGAGCTGGTGCAAAGAGAATAATCTTCACATGAATGTGAAGAAGACAAAGGAGATGATTGTGGACTTCAGAAGGAACAAACACACCCACATCCCACTGAACATAAGAGGATCTGTGGTGGAAGTGGTCTCCAGCTACAAGTACTTGGGTGTACACATGAATGATAACCTCAGCTGGAGCAACAACACCACCAGCCTGATCAAGAAAGGTCATCAGAGACTCTACTTCCTCAGACGGCTGAGACGAGCTGGTCTGAGCAGCCCAGTCCTCACCTCCTTCTACAGGTGTGCAGTGGAGAGCATCCTGTGCTCCAGCATCAACGTGTGGCATGGAGGCTGCACAGCTGCAGAAAGAAAAGCTTTGCAGAGAGTGGTGAAGGCTGCACAGAAATCTGTTGGAGTCAGTCTCCCCACCATCACAGACATCTACACCTCTAGATGCAGGAAGAGGGCTACCTGCATCATGAAGGATCCCACTCACCCAGCACACACACTTTTTGCCCCGCTACCTTCAGGAAGGAGGATAAGGAGCATTAAAGGCCCCAGTATACCTGTTTCTTTTGCCTCACGCCGCTGGACTGGCGTGTGCAGCGCGCAGGCAGTTCATATATAGTTCTGTGCAAGCGCAGCTCTCTGAGTGCAGGCTCCAGCAGCAGCAGCCGCGCGGAGCAGGACAAATTGAGGTCGCTGATTGGTCATTTGCTGACACGCGAGGCAGTTTATCAACGCACGCGCGTAGGCGTAGTAAAATTTGACCTTGGCGCGTTCACGCCCGTGATCAAAGGCTTTTGCCGCGGCGCTCCCACGCGCCGAGCGGCGTGAGGCAAAAGAAACAGGTATATTGGGGCCTTCAGTGTAGAACCACTAGACTGAGGAACATGGTAAATGGAGCTTATTTATATAGAGCTTTCCAGCCCCCTGTGAGGAGCCCCAAAGCGCTTTACAATACCAGCCATCCACCCATTCATTCAGACATTCATACACCGGTAGTGGTAGCCTGCCTTGCAAGGCGCCATCCAGACCTACCGGGAGCAACTTGGGGTTAAGTGTCTTGCCCAGGGACACAACGACACATGGTGGGCGGACGCGGGATTCGAACCTCAAACCTTCTGATCGGGGGTCGACTGCCATTACCACTGTGCCACGGCCGCCCCGTCTAACAGCTTCTACCCTGAAGCTGTTAGACTCATGAGTCTCTAACCAGAATCATCACTGTGAAAAAAAATCACATCATGAAGCTGCTGATCTGTTTCATGTTGCTGCTGATCTGTTTCATGTTGCTGCTGATCTGTTTCATGTTGCTGCTGATCTGTTTCATGTTGCTGCTGATCTGTTTCATGTTGCTGCTGATCTGTTTCATGTTGCTGCTGATCTGTTTCATGTTGCTGCTGATCTGTTTCATGTTGCTGCTGATCTGTTTCATGTTGCTGCTGATCTGTTTCATGTTGCTGCTGATCTGTTTCATGTTGCTGCTGATCTGTTTCATGTTGCTGCTGATCTGTTTCATGTTGCTGCTGATCTGTTTCATGTTGCTGCTGATCTGTTTCATGTTGCTGCTGATCTGTTTCATGTTGCTGCTGATCTGTTTCATGTTGCTGCTGATCTGTTTCATGTTGCTGCTGATCTGTTTCATGTTGCTGCTGATCTGTTTCATGTTGCTGCTGATCTGTTTCATGTTGCTGCTGATCTGTTTCATGTTGCTGCTGATCTGTTTCATGTTGCTGCTGATCTGTTTCATGTTGCTGCTGATCTGTTTCATGTTGCTGCTGATCTGTTTCATGTTGCTGCTGATCTGTTTCATGTTGCTGCTGATCTGTTTCATGTTGCTGCTGATCTGTTTCATGTTGCTGCTGATCTGTTTCATGTTGCTGCTGATCTGTTTCATGTTGCTGCTGATCTGTTTCATGTTGCTGCTGATCTGTTTCATGTTGCTGCTGATCTGTTTCATGTTGCTGCTGATCTGTTTCATGTTGCTGCTGATCTGTTTCATGTTGCTGCTGATCTGTTTCATGTTGCTGCTGATCTGTTTCATGTTGCTGCTGATCTGTTTCATGTTGCTGCTGATCTGTTTCATGTTGCTGCTGATCTGTTTCATGTTACTGCTGATCTGCTGCTGATCTGCTTCATGTTGCTGCTGATCTGTTCCATGTTGTTGCTGATCTGTTTCATGTTGCTTCTGATCTACATATATATATAATGGTATTTCTGTTTTTATTTGTCAGTTTCGGTCCTCCAATAAATGTCAACACTTCTGCTTGTCTTGGACAAATGTTTTCTTTTACACTTGATTTAAGGCTGGTCTCATCTGTATTTGATAGAGAAAGATAAAAAAATAAATGTTTCATATTTGAAATGGAAGCGTATTTGGTGTAATTATTTTTAGGAAAATTGTGAACTTGGCTTTCAGTGGAGACAGGGAAAAATATTTGGAAATGTTAGTTTACTTAAATTGCTATTTTAAGTTCAATTGCTGCCTAAAATCTTGAGTTAAATTAACTCAAAAAGGGAATTGGTATGTCAGTTTAACTTTAAAATGAGAGTTGAAAGTATATATAATTGTTTTGTTACTTTAACAAATGAAAACAAGTTTTTATGAATGGATAATGTAACTTTGCAAGTTGTTTAAACTCAGAGTATGAAGTTCATCAACAAGTAAACATTAATTAAACAAGGGTATAACTTAATTATTTGAGTTTAAATAGAATAGGATTGTAATTTTACTTGACAAGAGTACTCAATTTTTGGAGAATGAATAATGTTCTATCTATAGTTAGTCATTTCAACTTATGGTATCATATTTAAACAATGACTTATCATAAATTGGGCTACTTTTCTATAGCTTGCCATCCTAAATTAGCCTGGTTAAAACCAGACCCTGTCCTTCACTTCGCTTCAGACAAGGGTCTGGACTTTTTCCGTAGAGAAACGATTCTTGCTGGAGGCGTTGGCCTCTGCTGAGGAACAAAACCATTGGATATTTTGAACAGGGAAAGCATTCTGCTCCCTCCCCTCAGAGCCACCCCCCGTGCACTGGTGAACTTGACTGACAACTGCTCCGCCTCCTGCAGCTTTTCTCTCGCTGCGCAAATTCTGTGTTTATATGTTAATAAAACATTTTAATAAAATAAAACCATGGATCGCTGGTCCAGCTCACCAAAAGACCAGAAAATCTGATGGGACTCGGTCAGCAACGTAAAACCCGAGTTTAATTCTCGTGACAACCTCAGCCATTTCCTCCTTGTTCATTTCACTCAACGGAGGGTGGAGGAGAAGGAGGAGGGAGGAGGGAGCGATTACTTGACTTTTGGGAAAAAAAACAAAAGAAAACTCCAGATAAGGGATTAAAGCTGCACTATGTAACTTTGTAATGCAGTCTGTAACTTTTCTAACAATATATTTTAACATATTTCTTCACTCTGTCACTATCTACTGACAGACTGATGTTAGACAAAGTAATCTCTGAAAAAAACTATAGTCCCCTTGCTTCTCTATCAGCATTTATAAAAACACTAAAAACACAGAGTGACCCGTCCTTAACCAGCCAATAAAAACAGAGTTTGTAACCAGCCAATAAAAACAGAGCTTGAATTTGAATCAGCCAATAAAAACAGAGCTTGAATTTGAATTTCAGCAGGGCCAGGGGGAGCAGAGCCATATATGGCTCTGAGGGGGAGGGATCAGAATGCTTTGCCTGTTGAAAATTTTTCTAAGTTCTGCACTCTACAGAAAGTTACACATAGCACCTTTAAGAAGGGGAAATTAATAAATTTGTGTCACATATAAAACAGATCTGCATCGCTTTGCATCGCTTTGAATGAGAACATGCGGTTGCTCGCTGGCTGCGCTGGGACAGGTGGGGGTGTGGGTTAGGGGCCAAAAACTCCGCCCCTTCTGTTCTCTGATTGGTCTGAACAAAAATCTACCGGAGAAATCCTTGTCTATGGGACAAATCTGAAGGGAAACGAGAATTGAGCGGAGCTGTGCAGGAAGGCGAGGGCCAGGCTAATCCTAAATTGGAAAAAAACATTATTTGAAGTTGCGTAAACTTGTTTTTAAGGCAGCTTTTGAACTCAAGTTTTTCCTATTTTATTTTAACAGTGTGGTCATTTCAAGTTTGTTCTACTTGATGTATTTAAACATTATCAGCTGCTTCAGATTTTTTGTAAGTTTTGTTTCATGTGCTTTGATTAATACAAAGTCAACATTTCTGAGTACCGTACATGTATTCTGTACTTAGATCAAGGGCAACAAACTAATAAAAATTGATTTTTGTTACCTTTAAAAATGTCTCATCTTGTACTTAAATTTTTGAGTTCTGTTAACTAACTTTCCTGGGTTAAAAAGTGAAAACTTTAAAGTCTTGATAAATGAAAAAAGGGGCTTCGTTTTGTCCTGGTATAGAGTAGGGAGAACAGTACAGCATAGTTTGTGGATAACAGACGAGATGAAGTACCTAGAGAACCCATGCATGTACACGGAGAACATGCAAACACATGCAGAAAGACATCTGGCTGGGATTTTAACACCTGCAACAGTACTACCAACTGCGCCATTGTGCAGCCTCAAAACTGTAAATATACTCAGAACCCAATTTTAGGTCTTTTGCAGCTTCACAATAAATTATTTTCATGTGTTCAATGTTAAACTGGTTAGATGTATGGAGTCTTTTTGGAGCTGGTATACAAGTTTTTAGCTACTTCTCTCAATTCATGATAAATAAAGGTTCTGGACCAAATTAGTCCACCTCCGATATGAGTAACATAAACGGATGTGGGCCGGATGAAGCATTCCATGAACGGGTCCAAAACGGATCCGGGCCGGATGAAGCATTCCATGAACGGGTCCAAAACGGATCCGGGCCGGATGAAACATTCCATGAACGGGTCCAAAACGGATCCGGGCCGGATGAAGCATTCCATGAACGGGTCCAAAACGGATCCGGGCCGGATGAAGCATTCCATGAACGGGTCCAAAACGGATCCGGGCCGGATGAAGCATTCCATGAACGGGTCCAAAACGGATCCGGGCCGGATGAAGCATTCCATGAACGGGTCCAAAACGGATCTGGGCCGGATGAAGCGTTCCATGAACGGGTCCAAAACGGATCCGGGCCGGATGAAGCATTCCATGAACGGGTCCAAAACGGATCTGGGCCGGATGAAGCGTTCCATGAACGGGTCCAAAACGGATCTGGGCCGGATGAAGCGTTCCATGAATGGGTCCAAAACGGATCCGGGCCAGATGAAGCATTCCATGAACGGGTCCAAAACGGATCTGGGCCGGATGAAACATTCCATGAACGGGTCCAAAACGGATCTGGGCCGGATGAAGCGTTCCATGAACGGGTCCAAAACGGATCTGGGCCAGATGAAACCCTCATAGCAGAGGACTCCGGGGCGGACCTCGTTTTGCTCCGCCCTTCATCCGCTCTGCGTGTGTACGTTTTGCACCTCAGTCGCAGCTCTGCTCCGGAGCAGGGATCAGCCGACACTCGAGCGACCCCCTACAGTGCAACGTATTGGGTCCGGCCGTGATTCGTGCTACGTAGGTGCTTCAGGCGTTTTGGATTGCTCCGCCTGCCTCATTTGAATCAGCCCTCTGAGTGGATGTTCATTTGCGCCGCGCTTTTTTTCAAACCAGTTTTCAGTTAGAGCGACGTTCGAGCTGCAGGAAGCAGCTACAGAGAGATCTCCTTCGGTGGATTAACTTCTTGCACTGTAAGTAAACTCTTCAAACTGTTATGTGCAGATGAAAGTGGGAATTTCTGGGTGGAGTTGCATGTTCTCTCTGTGCATGCGTGGGTTTTCTCCGGGTGCTCCGGTTTCCTCCCACAGTCCAAAAACATGCATGTTAGGCTTTAAACTGTTTGCTAGCGTTGTATTCTGGTCGTTTGTGGGTTTCACATGCTTTATTTTAAGTGTTTTATTTGAGCCACGTGACCCGACCGTGTTGGGCTAACTGCTAGCTCAAAAGCTAAGAATCAGAGTCATCCTAGTTTTAAACTGTTTCTGTTTCTTGACTTTGTTCTAGTCAGGGGTCGGGAACCTATGGCTCGCGAGTCATATATGACTCTTTTGATGGCTGCATATGGCTCTCAGACAAATCTTTAATAATAATATTTTTAAAAAGTCGATAAAAATATAAAACATGGCCGCGAGTGGCTGGAGCCAATCACAGCTGTCCGTGGGTGACTGGCACTGACTAGAGCCAATCACAGCTGTCCGCGGGTGACTGATCAGGAAGTAAACATCCCTCCTAGCAGCTAGCTTAGCTAGTTGTAGAAACCCGTGTGATTGCTTTTGTGGAGAGAGCAGGTTCTGCAGTGTGTCTGATATGCAATGATAAAATTGTCTCGATGAAACGCTCAAATATAAAGCGGCACTTCGACACGACATGTTGCCTTTGCATCAAAATATCCTGTGGGGGACAGCAGGGAAAAAGCATGTGAAGAGCTGCAAGCTGATCAGCAGCACCTTCGTGTTTGGACTCAACAAGGTGACTGGAATTCAGCTAGTTTTGCTGGTGCTTTAGCCATTGTGAGAAACGGGAAGCCATTCACAGATGGTGAGTACGCCAAAACATTCATGCTTATGTTGCCAATGAACTTTTTGACAACTTTTCGGATAAAGACAAGATAATTAAACGAATAAAAGACATGCCATGACACACTACGTGAAGAAAGTCTTGCTGTTTTGCCTCTGAAAGGGACAACAGGGGATGATTTATTAAAAACTTTCACTGAGTTGATGATGATGATGATAAATTTTATTTCAGACAGACATTTCACCACAAAACATAATACTGAATACTTTCATGTTTCCAAGTATAGATACAATCTTAATATCAAATAAACGTACCCAATTTTTATATGCTAATATACATTTGTTTCTTTTCCTTTCCTCTAATGGTGACTGTGAGTCTGAAAAGGAGTATGATGAAGTTTAACTTATATTATCATACCCCTTATCCATTTAATAATTCATAGGATAAATAGTCTTCCTGTTGCCTGTATCCCTTCCAGAAAAAAAAGAAGTAATATTAATTTTAATAATTAAAAAAATAAAATAAAAACAGTATTTTCTGGACTAGATGAAAGTATCTACATATACCTACTCACGTAGATATACATACACATCTACCTGCATAAATACATAGATAACATTTCCTTATTTACACATCCACATATATTTACACACATGTACACAGATCAGCACCCAATTGTCCAAATCATCCTCAGTTCTATCATTACCATCCAATTTCTCACCCTTGATCATCCTTATACTTTTGAATAATAATCATTTTTAGTCTTTTCTTAAAATACCTCATGCTTGGACTTTGCTTCAACTCTTTGGTGAGTTTATTCCAAATCCTCACTCCAATGACCGAAATGCACATTCTTTTCATTGTTGTTCTCACCTTCAAAGTTCTGAAATTCAGGTTTT
>JBBPBX010023121.1:5094-26925 GCA_038048925.1 Garcialebias charrua | reverse complement strand
TAGAGCTGTCATCGGGCCGGAAATCCACGGCCCTACCCTACCCGAGCCCTAAGTTTAATTACCCAAGCCCGAGGGAGCCCGCTGATTTCCTAGAAATCACCGCCCGACCCGACCCTACCCGATTAAAAAAAAAAACAACAACAACAAAAAAAAAAAAAACACTACGTTTATTTATTAAGCTTTTACTGCGTTCTCCCACTCAGCAAAAGAACTTGATGTTGTTCTTCTTTGTTTTGATGGAGGAGGAGGAGGTGTGAGCGCGCTGCTCGCAGTTTGCTGTTGAAGCTTCAGGAATGTCAGGAATGCGGCAACTTGTTCCGCCGCAGAGAGAGCAGTGTGCGGACGTGAGCGTGCACCTGACGCACGTCAGCTGGTGACATAATTTTGAGCTCGTTAAAGTTAGGCCACAGAAATAATGCAACTCTCTGCAAGTCGTGGATAATAATTTTGCGCTCCAGCACTTCTGCATGTCTGCGGCGCAGAAACACCTGCTGCGGAGAGTCTGTGTGAGGACTGGCAGTGTTGCTTCAGTTTCTCATTCCAGAGACAAACCAGGTTGGTGGGATATTTGTCACCCTCCAGTTCTCTCTGTGCACGGTAAAATGGTTCGAGAAATGTCACTAATCCAGGATTACTTCTCTAGTGTTACTCCAATTAGTCAATTATTCCAGCATGTCGGGGGAGACGCTGTCAGGCGCGCGCTGCGCGCCTGCTCTCTGGCTGAGTTGCCAATTTAGTGGCTGCGCTCAGTGCGCTGCGGTTTTCACCATCTAAATTCACTCTATTAATTATTTCCTCATCAATAAACTTACTGCCTTATATTCTTTACAAGCAGATTAAAACAATTTTATATTGTGTGCATTTTTATTTAGTTTTGTTTGTGCTGTATGATTAAAAAAACCACATCAAAGCCCGAGCCCGACCCGCGGCCCGCCAATCAAACGCAAAAATATGGCCCGAGCCCGACCCGAAGTCGGGTAGGGCTCGGGTAGGGTCGGGCTCGGGCAAAGAAACGACACCTCTAATTAACAATAGTGTTAGAGACTGAATAGAGATCCACTGATTTCAGTGGCAATGTCCTGCTGTGACGTCACCATCAGACCCAAGGACTTGGGTCTGGTCCTTTGGGTTGTTACTTTTGGTATCAGGAAGTCATGACACACACCAAATCTTTGGTCTGACCCCTGCTGGGAAATCTAAGGCAAATCAGTACCTTGGCTTTGGATTTATTCAAGGTTAAAAACATATCTTTGGAAATACTCCCATGTGTTAGGATTTACACAGGGCAGGTACGAATCCAGTTGTGCAGGCATGGACTCAGACTCAGAGGTAATACAAAATAAATACTTTAATGATCATAAATCAAAAAGCTGGCAAGGCAGCAAAACTTACATTCAACCAGAACCATCAAGACAGGAACAGGACAAGACTAGGAAGACCCAACGACGACGCGACAAAAACAGACTGGCAGACAGAGTATATATACTGTACACAGACAGGGCAAGAGACACAGGTGGAATAATTGACTAATTGGAGTAACACTAGAGAAGTAATCCTGGAGCCAGGGAACTACCTAAAAACTGCAACATGAATAAACTATGACATGAATAATAAACTGGAGCAGGGAACATGAATAAACTAAAACATGCAAATCTAATCTAAAACATGCAAATCTAATTTCAACAAAAACTAGAGCAAGACAGATAAATCTACAACTTTGAGCAGGGCTGAATTAAATACAAGCTGGGATTAATAAATACAGACCAGGGCCGGTGAGCTAACTAAAACATGAAACTAGACGCAAGTAAACATGAGGATTCAAACTAGGAGTAAAAGGACTGTAGATGTAGAAACTGAAAACCAATCAGGAACTGGTTGAACAGAAAAAGCCCCACAAGGGGAACAGACGAAGGATGCCCACTAGATGTTGCCATCCTTACACCATGCTTGTTGATTTTATTTCACTTGGACAACTGTACAGCTAAAAAATAATTATAATTATAATTATAAATTCCCCATTTTTGTGAAAGATTGTGTATGTTGGTATGTGTTGGTATAGATTCTTAAGACCCCAGTATAGCTCTGCGTTCGGCCGAACGCCGCTCGGCGCCGTTTGAACGCAGAGGCACAAGCGTTTGAACGCGGGCACGAACGCGCCAAGCTCAAATTTTACGACCACGAACGCAAGCGTGTTGTCGCACAATAAACTGCCCAGCACTGGACTGTTTTGTATGTGACACAAATGTATTAAATTCCCCTTCTTCATCCCTGATCTGGCCTTTTCTTTTGTTTTTTTTTGCCAAAAGTCAAGTGATCGCTTCCTCCTCCGCTGACTCCATGACTGAAATGATGAGGAAATGAATGAATTTGCCACAAGCGAATTAAACTCGGGTCCAACGTGGCTGCAGATTTCCTGGTGTGCTGTACCAGCGCTCCCTGTTTTTATTTTATTTTTTAGAACTTTTTTATTAACATATAAACACAGAACACCGCTACGGCTGGTCAGGCTCGTGCCTTTTTTTTCCCCCCACCGGACCTGTCAATCAATTCAGGCATGTCAGCAAATGACCAATCACCTACCTCAATTTGTCCCGTAGGTAAATGCTCTGCCCTGCTGCTGCTCACATGACGTCAGGCTGCACGTGCTTCGCGATAATAGCTCCGTGCTGAAACGCGCCCAGGGAATTTTGTTCCGCAGCGCATATTTTAACGTTCAATGAGTGAAAAAATAACCGAAACGGTACGCAGGTGGACCGAACCGAACGTGGTTGTAAAGGAATCTATAGGCCGTTTGTGTAATTAAACACAAACGAGGTCAGATTACTGACTTACCTATAGATTAGATGATAGATTTGAGCAGGTTTTAGACTGTTTCAAACTTACCATCAGTTAAACGGGGTCTCAACTTTTTCAGATTAAATCAACAAATCTAACGATGTGATTAGCCAGAAATGTAACTTCACGAGAGGCTTCAACTTATGTTGGTCTACCAAAAAAATAGACCTTTTATTGAAACTATCACAAGAATTACATTAAACATTTGTATCGATATTAGCTCTGATTTAATAACTACGTTGACAAGAATTCAAATTAAAACAAACAGACAGTTTAAACTTAACTGTTGGCACATTACTTGACAGATTAAAGCTTATGAAAAATAAGAAATAGGAGGGAGAAGATGAATGGAAGCTAACTGAAATTAATTATTTGAAACAACCAGAGTGGCACCTTCCCATACGGGTTTCAGCTGGGCTTCTCACACGTTCAGGACACAATCAACGCCTCGTTACCTGTTGACGATATGTCTTGGAGATAAGAGTTGAAGTTTGTGGACATTAACGGACTGTGTTGTCCAGTTCACGTCCAGATGACCTCCGCGCGTGTGAGCTGATTCAGACGAGTAAGAAGAGCCGCTTCTCCTGGCAGGAACAGAGCCAGCTACTGGCTGAACTTTCAAAATAAAACTTCAGAAAACAAATTCTTTCAGAAATGAGTGAAAGGATCACAGTAAGGCTTTACTATGATTCCAGCTGAGACGTGGGTCGTTGACACATGACCGGAACGTCTCCAGCTTTTCCCAGAGGAGAGAAACCAGTTGTCAGTTAGTTCTCTTCCAAACACTAACTAAAAATGCAGGAAATGCCCATTTATAGGGGAGGTGGGGTCTCCCCACCTCCTCGATGACTATTGGCCGAAAGTCTCTTGACGGACAACAGGAAAAATGTTTACAAAGCGACCAGATGGCCGCTCGTGAGCACAGAGAATATTATGGCTAACTTCATAGACAACACAAAAGAAGCTGCAAGTTAAACGTTTACTCTGACCTTGTGCTTTAGATTCAAAGACTGCTTGTTCTGCAGAAATAAACCAGCAGAAGGGTCAAAGTCATGCAAGTAACAGATCATCATTGAAATGACAAAAATACTGTTTGATCAATTCTGAATTAACACACATTAAAGAGAAAGTTCAATCTGATTAATTAGTGTCCATTAATTCAAAATAATTGTAACAAAATATAGTGTCCACTTGTCTCCTTGAGCTCCAAGCAAGTGTAACACTGAGAGTTTCAGAGAGGTGTGAACCCTAAAATATCAAAGACGAGGTGTATCACTACATGGTGTACCGAAAGGGTTCGGTATACCCACTACAACCGTTACATGCCTAGTTCATTTATTAAGGAAAAGTTCAGCTAAGACACATCTTTGCTATAATTTTCATCAAACAAATAATTGTTTTTACCGTGTTAATCTTGTTAAAAGTCCTTCCATGCATGCTCCTGTGGCCGCCATTTTCAGCAGGGCAAATGACGCACTGACGTATCGCGTAGCGGTGACGCATAATAGATGCGACTTAAATAGAGGTGCGACACGTTTATGGATTTTTCCAATTTATTGCCAGTAATTGGACAAAGCAACTTATAGAGAGGTGAGACTTATCAGGCGGAAAATATGGTAATTGGAAAGAAAGTGGCTGGGAATCAGTTCCCTTTCAGTCTGGTCTCTCGGTGCAACATACTTGCTATGGGAATTGCGCCCCCGTGCGATTACCTGAAGGAATATACTCATGCCTTTACGGCTAGGGCGTCACCGCCGCGCCAGGGGCCCCGCCCCCTGTGTACTTAAGCGGCTGACGCCCCTCCATCTTTCTCTTTTTTGCCCTTCACCTCGCTAAACCTGAACTACCTCTTCGCGGGACTTCTCTGTTGCTTCATAGCTCAACTTGAGGTGAGCTTGCTCCCTGCAAAGAGCGCACACAGAATTATTCCTGCGTATTGCTAGACTAGCAAAAGCTAGTCCGGCACATTTATCTTAACCCCAAAGTATTTTTTCCTCTCTCTACAGATTGCTTTGCTCGACGGCGCTAACTACGCCACAAAAAAAAAGCTACTTCGCTAACTCCTAGCGAGCTAGCCAGTGAAAGCGACACGACAGAGGAGACATTTCAAGAGGAAAAAGATTCTGGAAGGACTTGCTCGCCTTATCTCGGACATGCCTCCGGAGAAAGGAAAGCGAAAGGTGAGACTTCCAAGGAAAACCAGCGGGACGGCAAGCCCAACTTCGCGCGCCTGTCCCTGTGGATGCGGTTTCCCCCTCGTGGCGACGGACACCCATGAGACCTGTCCAGTCTGCCTGGGAATGCTTCATGTAAAAACAGCACTGGATGCGCCCGATTTTTGCCCACACTGAAGCCTCATGCTGGATCCGGTTCTGCGACATTGGGTTGACCTCGTCGCCAAAGCCATGGGTAACTCAGCAACACCAGCGGACGCGGACACCACGGAGCCCCTCACTCCCACGCCAGAGCTAGAGAACATGGCTCTACATGACAGCACACGAGTCGAATGGGGCGACAGCCCTGACGTGCTGGCTCCTATGGTGGACTTAACAGTCGAGTTTGACACCCGAGGCATGATGAACGAGGACGAGATCTCGATTTCAGCCTCGGGCGAATTTTCAACGGAGGAAGCAGACGTGGAACTGGAGGATCAGGGTGAAGATCTCTTGTGCTCCCATAAACTGACTTTTCCATCCCTGCTCTGTTCGACCTGTGCCACAGAGCAACGGACGCGTTGCACATCCCATGGCCCGAGCCTCCGCCTCGCCAACAGGTCACGAGGCTGGCAGGAAACTATTTTTACTCGAAGCAGCAGGCCGCCACGAGGCAAAGGATGCCCGTGTTCCTGGACTTTCTCACTGAACTAACTCGCACCTGGGCTCAACCGAGAGTCCCCATGCTCCTTCCCCTCTCACAGTTCCTCAACATCGACAGGATGGATGAGATGGGAATAGCTAACGTGCCTCAGATTGAGGACACATTAGCGTTTCACCTGGCTCCTAAGTCATCCGGAACAAAACCAACTCTCCCCAGCAAGGCTTGTCGAGCTTCAGCGTCTCTACTCGAGAATTGCTACAGAGCTCAGGAACTCGCGGCGCGCACCATGAACGCGTCCGCGTTGATGCAGGCTTACCTAGCGGAAAAGCTGCAGCAGCTACAGGTAACAACGGACAAGCAGGCGGCCGCCGACTTGCTGGATGAAGCCCGCAGAGCAACAGACTTTGTGCTCTGTATGATGGGGACAGCTGCTGTTGCACAAGGCAGGGGCATGGCGGAAGTGGTCATTGCAATTCGCCACCTGTGGATGACTTTAACGGATCTCCCTGAGGGACAAAAGGTGCCTTTTCTCCACCACTCGATAGAGCCGACGGGATTATTTGGTAAAGCTTTGGAGCGAATTCAGACCAAGCTGGACCAAAGACGCAGACAGGCGGAAGCTCTCCGGGTGGGCATTCCCCGGAGAAGCTTCGCCCCCCCAAGGGAGTCTGCTGGAAGCAGACCTGCGCAGTCTCGGCACCACTCGGCAACGCGTGCCCCACCGCAGAAGCGGCCAGCATACGAGGAAGAGCCCAGGCAGAGACCCCCGCCGGGCCAGCCTCGCACCAAGCACGCATGGAGCAAAAATAGGTTTGTCCCCCGCCAGACGACCAAACACAGGGCCTCCTCGGCGAACCGGGACACCAGACAAAAATGTACCTGATGAACGAGGTTCACGTTTCCACATTACACGATCACCCGCCCACATGGTACTGGGAATGATCCCTTCATGTCCAGACTTTACTTGTAACACGGTACAAAATCTGGTATATTTACTGCATGCACAAATTATGCTCTCTCTGCTGTGAGTGACATAGAATCATGTACGTCATTGCACATAAGCATGAATAAAGTTCATGAAACAGCTCCTCTCTGTTTTATTGACTCTAAAAAACAACAACAACACAAATAACTTCAGCACAGGTCCCTCTGGCCTGCCAGCTGTCATGAAGGGAGGGGGGCATTTTTCCCCCTCCCTCATGGCCCACGGGGTATTAGCCTAATCAATAAACCCTAGCAGGGTGCCGTTGATTCGTCTGCAGTAAGCAGACTCAGAGGCGTCTGCAAGCACCCCCCACACCCCTCACAGAGACAGGTGAGGAGTGTCACGTGCTCAAGCGTTCGCTCCATTGTGAACGATGGGGCAGCCAATACACTAACCAGACGAACACGTGACATGTCCGCACCCCTTGATTGGATGTGCTCCAGGTGCCCTGTGTCCCCAGCCTTCGTGAAAGGCTGAAATAGCTGATAGGAAAACTTTAATCGTTGAATAAGAATGACCCTTTTCCAGTAAGTCCTGAAGAAAAGTCAGGAACTGAGCCAAGTCGCATGCATAAGAAATAACAACAAAAGTAAGAGAAATTTAGGATAAAAATACGAACATGTTCTTGCATGAGACCCATTGGATGTACAGACAATGCATGGAGGTCACCCACGCGTTTCGCCGAGCAAAGTGCCAGGAGTAGAGTGGTTTTATAAGATAATAAATCTATCTTAATCTCGCTCAGTGGCTCGAATGGGAGGTCATAGAGAGCCTCCAGGACCAGGCCAAGATCCCAACCAGGGGTCAGGATCCTGCTGGGTGGTCTAGTCCGAAGTACACCTTTCATAAATCTTACCATACCATACCATACCATTTTATTTATAAAGCACTTTCAACAGGAACAAGTCCACACCAAAGTGCTGGACAAACAAACACGCAACAGGCAACACAGACAATGAAGTACAACACGAAAAACATAAAAACATTGCAGATCATAAATAAAACGATCCATTACAAATCAGCTGGCATTGAAAGCAATGGAGTAGTAGTGAGTTTTTAACCGGGATTTGAAAACCGAGAGGGAGGGGGAATTACGTTCCCATAGCAAGTATGTTGCACCGAGAGACTAGACTGAAAGGGAACTGAAAGTTATGCACCATAACTCATGTTCCCTGAAGGAAGGGAACGAGGTGCAACATATCTGGCCCTTTTCAATGCTGAAAGCTCGATGAAGTGCAATTTTGGAGAAAGATGGAGCGGCGTCAGCCACTTAAGTACACAGGGGGCGGGGCCCCTGGCGCGGCGGTGACGCCCTAGTCGTAAAGGCATGAGTATATTCCTTCAGGTAATCGCGCAGGGGCGCAATTCCCATAGCAACAGTGGCGGCTGGTGATTTTTTTTATAGGGGGGCGCCATAAACTGTTTAATTTTTTTAAGCATGTGTAGAAGTATGCATAATTATTATAATAATAATAATAATGTCACATTTTTGTCATCTGTGTATGTTTCCATACAAGACTATGTTTGTATACTGTAAAGTAAGTTTGTTCATGTTTTTATTTGTATATACCAGGTGTATCCATTTGTATAAAACTATCATTAATAAAACATGGTTCATCTTCACCTTGTTTGATGCATCAGTGTGAAAAGAGAATGGGAGTGTTCTGCTTCCACTTTTCAATTGTTGGACAACTTCTATCATATTCTGTTATAATTATTTTAGTAATACAAGTTCATAATATAAATAGAATTGTGAGGGTCCAGACTTAAATAAGGACAAAGGTGTTCAAAAATCCACCAAATAATTCAATTTAATAGTTCCAAAAATAAACTAACAAATAATTAAATTTCAATGAAAAATAAATCAAAAGATAATAACAAATTTGGGCCCAACTTAAACAGGTCAACTGAAGTCTAACAAGGAGGAATGATTCCAGATTAGATTTTAAATAACTGATTTATGGAGAAGAAAAATGATCTATTTTACTGTGATCCACCTGATGAGCTCCACCTATACTTAAGGCTGCAGTCAAGTCCTACTCTTCGCTGGAGCATTGATGCCTACTCATGGTATTTATGCTTCTAGCCAGTTTCTGAGTACAGTACTTTGAAAGACACTTACCTTGTTTTTTGTTGTGTTTCCAGTCCTCGTTTCCATCTTGGTCCTGGGTTCAGTTCTCTGCTCATCGTGTCTTGCCCTCCAACCACTTGCCTGCCTCATTTCACCCTCTGGGATTCATCTCAAGGAACTAAGGATTTCTCTGCGACGTTCTTCCTACTACTTCACCTCTATGGAAAATAACAAACAAAACTAGATCAATCATCTTGAAAGAGCCTTATAGTTGAGCCTTTCTGACAGTTTGTTTCATCTTCCAGGAAATCCAGAAGATCCCTGTACATGTGTACAGTATATAGACTTGCACTGTAAATAATAAACACTGTTACTTTTGCACCTCTTCGTCTTGTGTCGTTCTGGGTCTCATTACCAACTGGGTAAACCTTTGAAATCATAACACTATGACCACTTTATTGTTCTTTTTACATATTTTGTGCTAATTTCAGCTTACTTTTTTGTTGCTAGTTTTATATATTTCAAAATATGAAACTTTATTAGCAAATATTTTCCCCTTTGTTCCCTTAAACATTATTCTCTTGTCTCTCTGTCTGTTACACAGGTGGTAGATTGAAAAAAAAATCACTGCCGGTGTGTAGAGATGAAGGTGTTGTGTGGATTTTTTTCTGTAAAGAAAGTACAGAAGGCACATTAATGATGAATTTTTTTTTTTGTATTTTCCACATTGCTTGAGGTGCTTTGTAGTGTACACATAAGTATGCAATCACATATTAACTTTCTTAATACAACATAAATAATAATATCCAGGTTATTTCAATTGCATCCCATCCACAGTGATCTTTATAATATTAAAATTAAATTAAAATAATTATATCATCACTCTTTCATAACATGAAAAATTCAAACTATTTATTGGTTAAATCTTTCTGCTACTTGGTTTCTTTAAGTTCAGAGTGTCTTTGAAACAACAGCACAACTTATAATGAAACTAAAGTTTAACTAAACTAAACTAAAACTAAAGTTTATTTATTAATTTAGATTTATTCATCAGAAAAATTGCAACTGCTGCAAAACGAAACGAGACAAAAGTTAACACAGACACTCTGAGGAGTAAAACAGTCATGAGCTGAAGATGGACAGACAGGAGTCGGCTTCAGACATTCGGGTTTA
Organism: Garcialebias charrua; assembly: GCA_038048925.1. NCBI lineage: Eukaryota > Metazoa > Chordata > Actinopteri > Cyprinodontiformes > Rivulidae > Garcialebias > Garcialebias charrua. The sequence goes on along the minus strand of JBBPBX010023121.1, from coordinate 17,044 downwards.
TAACTAGCAACTTTTATAATGTTGTACAGTACACCTCATAACATGAAAAATTCAAACTATTTAATGCTTAAATCTTTCTGCTACTTGGTTTCTTTAAGTTTAGAGTGTCTTTGAAACAACAGCACAACTTATAATGAAACTAAAGTTTAACTAAACTAAACTAAAACTAAAGTTTATTTATTCATTCAGATTTATTCATCAGAAAAATTGCAACTGCTGCAAAATGAAACGAGACAAAAGTTAACACAGACACTCTGAGGAGTAAAACAGTTCATGAACTGAAGATGGACAGACAGGAGTTGTCTTCAGACATTCGGGTTTATTACTAGCAACTTTTATAATGTTGTACAGTACACCACAACGTTCATAAGCACAGCTAGTAGCTAGCTACTGTGACTGACCGCAACACCCACACACATACACCACGTCACGCACTACAGATGAGATCAGCTCACTTAGTTTGCTCATGTGCACTTAACGATTTATTAAACTCACTAATTATTACTTGCTTACCTGTGTAGAAGGCACCATTAATAATTACTGCTGTTTCAACGTCACTTTAGTTGCGTGTGATCAGCTCTGAGTGTCCAGAGAGGGTCCTCCCTCCTCGGCTCGAACCGGAAACACGCTGGCGATCCGCAGCGATCATGAGACGAGTCCAGGCTCGAGAGCGGCAAAAACTGCGCCCTGAAGAGTCCAATAATTTTGGAAATATGGGGCATAACTGCGCATGCGCTAGCGCGCTGTTATAATTAGAGTCAATGGAAAAGCTGCAGGCGGCGCCCAGCGGAGGACCGGAAGTACGTCACAATCAGAAAACGTTTTTTGAAACAAACAACTCATCATTACTCATAAAATATTTATCCTACACAACTAAAAACATATATGCATACATTTTGAAATATTTTTATTTTATTATTTCATTTTTATATAAAAAAAATAAATCTTCAAATGATGAAGAGCTGCAGGTTCCAGGAGGGGCGGCGCCCCTAGCACCCTCTAGTGGCGGCCGCCTCTGCATAGCAAGTATGTTGCACCTCGTTCCCTTCCTTCAGGGAACATGAGTTATGGTGCATAACTTTCATGTTTAAGGCTGCACTGTAAAATTGGTGAGAAATTGGCTCTCAGGTTGAAATCTGAGTCCTCCTCCTGTTTTAAAATACTTTTCTTTGTTTGGCATGAATGGCTTCCTCTCCCCTCCTCTCAGACAATCTGTCTTTTATGTCCAAAATATAAACATTTTGGTCCTTAAAGATGGGGTATGCAATTTCTTGAACACTCTGGGACTTAGAAATATTTTCAGCGCAGAAAAGCATTCTGCTACCTCCCCCTCCCCCTACATATGGCTCAGAGGGGGAGCCACAGTCCGTGCTTCTGCTGAATTTTAGTTCTGCTCCGCCCCCTGCTGTGTGTCTGCTCGGAGCGCTTCAATATTCTGTGATTATATGTTATAAAAACTTTTTAAAAATATAATAAAACCATAGAGCACTTGTCCAACAACACAAAACCCAGCAGAAATCATCAGAGCTTCATGAAGCAACGTTGGACATGATTTAATATTTGCTCGTGATTTCCTCTTTCTGTCAGCGCAGGTTTGGAATGTCTGGAATGCTCCGCCCCCACTCCATGTCCTGTCTCTGCGCTGCGAAGTTCTGTGTTTATATGATAATATAACTGTTTAAAAAATATAATAAAACCATGAATCACTCGTCCAACAACACAAAAAGACCCTGTAATCAGCAGAGCATCACCAGCCAATTTGGACATGATTTAATTCGCTCGTGAGTCGTGACAAATCCATTTCCTCATTCCTGTGAGTGGAGGATGAAGCGATCACTTGACTTTTGGCAAAAAAACTAAATAAAAGTCCAGCTCTGGGATGAAGAAGGGATATTTAATACATTTGTGTCACATAAAAAACAGTCCTGCATCGCTTTGCAATCCTTTGAATGAGAACGAGCCGCGGCGCTGAGGCTGTGACAGGCGGGGGCGTGGGTTGGGGCGTGACAAACAACTCTGTTTTTATTGGCTGGTCAGTGTCCGGGTCACTCTGTGTTTTCAGTGTTTTTATAAATGCTGATAGAGAAGCAAGGGGACTATAGTTTTTTTCAGAGATTACTTTGTCTAACATCAGTCTGTCAGTAGATCGTGACAGAGTGAAGAAATATGTTAAAAATATATTGTTTGAAAAGTTACAGACTACATTACAATGTTACATACCCCAGCTTTAAGAGTGCCTTTTCCTCGATGTAAAGGTGAACATCTGAGTCTTGTTTTGCTATTTAATGCTATTTAATTGTTGCATTAACGTTTTTCTTTTAAGTTTCCTATAACCATTGTTCAGTCAGGTCATCTGGATGGTTTCTTCTTTTGCTGAGACGTTTCGTCCTTCATCCTAAGGACTTCAGTCTGAGGAGCCCACCAAACAAACTGATTCCACAAACAGCATGCTCCATAGTGGGGAAAAAACTGTTTGCTGCTGCGAAGATGGACTCCAGGTCCCGCCCTCTCCCCTGTCAGCTTCTGGCTTGATTGTCTCAAAGGAGTTGACAGGGGAGAGGGCGGGCTCCGGAGGCCATCTTAGCACCATCATTTTTTTGTTGTTGCTGTTGCTTGTTTGTGGGAATCAGTTTGTTTGGTTTGCTACTCAGATTGAAGTTCTTCGGATGAAGGACGAAACGTCTCAGCAAAAATAACAAAAACAAAGAAAACGTCCAGATGACCTGACTGAACATGTTGGATTTTTACCTGGATTACTGAGCATGACCTTTGCTGCATTGTTCCCTCAGTTATCCTTGTTGTCAGTTTATTCCTCCCACCTGTTCCACATATTTCTCATTTTACTCGCCTGCTCAGTAATCCTCCCAAGCTACTATATGGGGGAGTGGTGGCGCAGTGGTTACAGACGATGGGCCTGTGATCGGAAGATTGCCGGTTCCGACAACATAAAAAAATGTGGGTGGAAAAAGGTGAAACACCCACACTTGCCTCCACCCTCATTCACCCCACTCTGGGCCCCTGAGCAAGGCCCTTAACCCCCACCATCTGCTCCCTAAACAGGTCTCTCTTGAAAATGAGTTCTCGTGGCTCAATGAGACTACTGGTACCTGTATAAATAAAGGGTAAATGTAAAAAATATATATAATAAAAAATCCACTTCCAAACGTCCAATTCTACTGTTTACTTGCACTGTTATACCTGGTTCCCAGTAGTTCCCTTATCAGTCAGGTCTCTCGGTGCAACACTATTGCTATGGGAATTGCGCCCCCGCGTGATTACCTGAAGGAATACATTCACACCTTTACAGCAGGGGGCGTCAGCGTCACCCCAGAGACCCCGCCCTCTGGGTACTTAAGACGCAAACGCCCATCCTATTTTCACTTTTTGCCCTTCACCTCGCTTAAACCTGAACTTCGTGGGACTTCTCTGTTGTCACATTGCTCGACCAGAGGTGAGCTTGCTCCCTACGCTAAGCGTACAGAGAAATTTTCTGCGTATTGCTGGGCTGGCGAAAGCTAGTCCGGCACATTTTTCCTTAACCTCGAAGCTTTTTCTTCTTTTCTCTCTGCAGACTGCTTCGCTCGATGGCGCTAACTGCGTCACATCGCTACTCTGCTAAAAGACGTTGCAGGCTAGCCAGCGAAAGCGATGCGACGGAGGAGACATCTCGGACAAGGATTTTAAGAAAACTTGCTTGTTTTTTCTTGGACATGGCTCCCGAGAAAGGAAAGCGAAAGCCAAGATTTATGAAAAAGGCTAGCAGGGCAGCGAGCCCCAGCTTGCGCGCCTGCCCCAGCTCGCGCGCCTGCCCTAGCGGCTACAGTTTTTCCCTCTCGGCAACAGACACCCACGAGGCCTGTCTTGTCTGTCTGGGGATGTTGCACGCAAAAATTGCGTTGGACGCACCCGACTCTTGCCAACACTGCAGCCAGATGCTGGAGGCGGTGAGGAGACAACGGGTAGACTTCGTGGCCAAAGCCATGGGCGCAGTTGCGGCGCCAACAGACGCGGACCTCACAGAAGCCCTCACTCCCACGAGCATGGATTTGGAAGACTGTACTTGGATCGAATGGGGCGACAGCCCAGATGTGGCAGCTCCAATCGGAGATGCGACAGCCGAGTTTGATACTCGAGGCATGATGAACGTGGATGAGATCTCGCTAACAGCCTCAGGTGAAATTTCTGGTGATGAAGCCGACAACGAGTACGAAGGAGAGGAGGAGGACCTCTCACACAACCCGGCGCCAGTGCTGCCGGAGACGGACACCTCCATCCCTGCTCTATTCGATTACGCGCTGCAGATCCCTTGGCCAGAACCTCTATCTCGCCAACAGGTCACGAGGTTGGCAGGAAATGATTTTTATGCCAAACAACAGTCCACAACAAGGCACAGGATACCCATCTTCCCGGATTTCCTCACAGAACTGACTCGCACCTGGGCTGAACCCAGAGCTCCCATGCTGCTTCCGCTCTCACAGTTCCTAGACGTGGCTGGAATGGAGGCAGCAGGAATAGCATACGTGCCACAAATGGAGGACACGCTCGCATCTCACCTGAACCCCAGATCTTCTGGGACAAAACCAACTTTGCCCAGTAAGGCCTGTCGAACGTCAGCTGCACAGCTCGAGAAATGTTACAAAGCTCAGGGCCTCGCCGCACACGCCATGAATGCATCTGCGATGATGCAGATGTACCTGGCAGAAAAGCTGCAGGAGCTCCAGGTGATGACAGACAAACAGGCTGCCACGGAGGTGCTGGAAGAAGCCTGCAGGGCCACGGACTTTGTGCTCCGCATGATGGGGACAGCAGCCATTGCACAAGGCAGGTGTATGGCTGAGGTGGTCATTGCACAACGTCATCTGTGGATGACTCTGACGGACCTCCAGGAAGGTCAGCGGGTCCATTTTCTGCACCACTCGATAGAGCCGACGGGACTTTTCGGGAGAGCCCTGGACCAGATACAAACCAGGCTGGAGCAGAGGCGTAAGCAGGCTGAGGCCCTCCGGGAGGGCATGCCGAGGAGAGCTTTTGCCCCCCCTCCCCCAAGGAGACATCCGGGAGCAGATCCGTGCAGCCTCGACACCGCTCAGCCACACGTCATCCTCCGCAGAAGAGGCGGCGTACGAGGGGGAGCACCGGCAGAGACCCCTACCGGGTCCATCTCAGGCTGGTCAGTCCTGGAGTAGGAACAGATTCGTCCCCCGCCAGTCAGTCCAACAGAGGACCTCTTTGGCGAGTCGTGATGCAAGACAGAAGCGAGCCTGACGAAACAGGCCCTCTGCTCAGTTCTGCTGGCTCGTCCGCCCAAGTGGTACGGGAGCCAAAGCTAACATGCCCAGACTTTATTTGTAAGAGAATACAAAAAGCTGGTGACTTTACTGTATCCACAAAACATGAATGTTCTGATGTATGTGAAATAAAGTCAAAAGGTTGTTGCACAAAACACAAAATAAAAATTCAAAGAACAGTTTCGCCCTGTTTCTTGACTCAAAAAAAGTGTGTTCAACAACAACACAGCTCCCCTCTGATAACTATCTCTATGAAAGGTGGGGGTTGCCACCCTCCCTCCCTCGCGGTCCAAGGGGTGCTAGATCAGAACAATAAACCCCAGCAGGTTGCCCCGAGACTGTCTGCAGCAGACAAACCCCGAGGCATCTGCGAGGAGGTAAACCAGCTCTCACGAGACCGGGTGAGGGGGATAAAACATTTATCCCCCCTCACCGCCGGAACTCAGAGGGCCCACAATACACAAATCCCCCAAACACGTAGCACATCCGCATGCCCGGGGGGCGTGCCGACAGAACATGGTGGCCATGACAACGTACCGTCATGGCCTCCAAATGCACTTCAGCGGATGAAAGCACTGAGCCAAGGGGGGGCTACAGCAGGAGCCTGCATGCCCGGGCCAGACTCACAGGCTGACAAAAGGGACAACAATAATGCTACAGGAATTGTAAATTGTTAACAAACAGGAAATGCACCTGGGCCGAATCAGATACTTCTTCCTTGTGCCCGAGAAAACCTGGACCTAATGAAATCATCTAGGTTTGTAGGTGCTGAGCAGAAAAATTATAGTCGATTATATTATAGTGCAATTTTAGTCCCTCAAACTGGAACTAGCTTTTCATCCTGTAAAACCAGCAGTCCATGCACGACCAGTGAACCTGCAGTGTGTAAGCAAGCTCATCGCACTAGCCCAGCTGTGCTTCCCTCGTCGGGAGGTTTTCAGCTCAGTCGTATTATTGCAAAAACACGCCTGGATTACCATTTTTCTGGGCGTATGGGTTACCACCACCTTGGTCAAAACACGCCCGTAGGGGAAACGTGCCTGACATAGCTCCCTGGAGTCAAAGCCAGCTCCAGAGCAATGATGGAGCCGGAGGCTTGTGAACCAGACCCGGTCACGGAGCAACCTAGAATCCGGAGATCTGTTCGTATACAAAACCTGCACACCCTGCGCGCTGTGCCTCTCACTAATCGGAGCAAAAGCAGACGTTCTAGCCCACGGCTGGCCAGCAGAGGCAATGCATTGCACCTCTCCCCCAGTACCCCCAGTTTGGGTGGCGCGGGAGCACACTTGCAGGAAGGTTTCCTCCCTAATATTGTTGGCCCCCACGGGGCCACAGGGCCCATGGCCCTCAGAGGTATACTTCATTTTGGAACATGGACAACCGCTCCCTATCAGGGGCCTGCTACCTCGACCACAAGAACAGCCTCTCTACTTGTGCCCAGGACTGTGACAAATTTCAGCTTGGATGCTGAGAGGAACAAACTGATGGCCTCAGGCCTCCCCAGCAATGTGGTGAACACAATCCAGGGAGCGAGAGCAATGTCAACACAGACTCTCTATGCTCATAAATGGTGTGTTTTTGAAGCTTGGTGCATGGAAAGGAATTTTTTTTTTTTTTCTTCTTCTTTCGGCTTTTTCCCTGCGTTAGGGGTCACCACAGCGATCTAGTCGCATGAAGATTTGGCAGTTGTTTTTACGCCGGATGCCCTTCCTGACACAACCACAGACCACCGAGCAACCACAGCCCTCTGTGTGGAGCAGAGAGCTGATATCTAGGGTTCCCGGGGGAGCAGATGGTGTGGGTTAAGGGCCTTGCTCAAGGGCCCAGAGTGGGGCAGATGAGGGTGGAGACAAGTGTATGGACAAGTGTGACCGCTTCACTTATCCCACCCACATCTTTGATGTTGTCGGTACCGGGGCTTGAACCGGCGACCTTCCGATCACAAGCGCACCTTCTTAACCTCTGCGCCACCACTCCCCAAAGGAAAGGAATATTGTTCCTTATTCCTGTGATCTGGTCCAGCTTCTTACCTTTCTGCAGGAACTGCTAGAGAAAGGCCGCTCCTTTTCCACAAGTAAAGTGTTTTTATCAGCCATCTCGGCATACCACAAAGGCTGGGGGGAAGACACCTGGTGCACTCCCTCTCATGATAAGGTTCATGAAGGGTGTATTGAGGAAGAGACCTCCCAGCAGGACTTTGATCCCTGATTGGGATCTCCAATTGGTCCTGAGTGCTCTCTGTGAGCCCTCATTCAAACCATTAAGCGATATTAAGATATATTTGCTATCTTATAAGACCGCTTTGCTCCTGGCTCTTTGCTCGTCAAAACAAGTGGGTGACCTCCACGCTTTATCTGTGCACCCAATGTGCACCAGGTTTGCCCCTGACGGGTCAAAGTTTACCCTACGGCCTAATCCTGCATAAGTCCCAAAGGTTCTGACTTTTAACCCCAGAAGTCTGGACTTTGAACTCTCTTCATTTCCTCCTGCTCCCATCCTCACTGAGGAACAGAGGAGGCTGAGAGCACACTGTCCCGTTAGGGCTTTGAGTGCTTACATTGAAAAAACAGCTGATTGGAGGAAAACAAACCAACTGTTTGTATGTTTTGCCGTCCCGGCCACTGGTAGGGCCCTGTCAAAGCAGCGCCTCTCACACTGGGTGACTGAGGCCATTAAAAGAGCGTACAGTAGCAGAGGTCAACAGGTGCCCTCTGGGGTACGTGTCCACTCTACTCAAGGTTTGGCCGCCTCGTGGTCATTGTTCAAGGGTGTACCAGTTGCAGACATCTGTGCAGCTGCAAACTGGAGCTCAACGAACACGTTTGCAAAACATTACAGTTTGGACGTTACTGCGTGTGACGTCACTCAGGCTGTCCTCTCTAACACACAGTAGAGAGCGGCGAGAGATGCCTAATGTATAAAGGCAGAAGTTCTCACAAGCATGCATTTTACTGAGCATTTCAAGGGCTTGAATGAATTACGTTCCCATAGCAATAGTGTTGCACCGAGAGACCTGACTGATAAGGGAACTGAAAGTTATGCACCATAACTCATGTTCCCTGAAGGAAGGGAACGAGGTGCAACACAGTTGGCCCTTTTCAATGCTGAAGCTCGGTGAAGTGCACTTGGAGAAAGTAGGATGGGCGTCCGTGTCTTAAAGTGAGACTAAACCCAGGTTGAGACGGTAACTCCTCCTTCCAAAATCTCCCTGAAAATGGGCGTGTCGAGAGACAAGGAAGGGTGGAGGTAGAGTTGTGCTTTTGTTCACGCCTCCACCTGCAACAACCTAAAACAAATTAAACCTCTAGCCAACAACATACACCAAGCAACAACAAAGAATAAACATGTAGATGTATTTATCCATTCCACCCATTCCATCCAAAACCAAAGGCCTAAAACAATGAAAATGAAAAGAAAAATAAAACCGCTTGTCAGGAGTGAAATGCAGCACTTCCATATAAGGTATGCACTTCTCATCTCTGCAGGGGATTGGCTCTGCTTGAACCACCTGTGTGACATCACACATGAGCAGACATGTCACACATGAGCGTTTGCACAAATAAGAAAATTAAGGTGTAATCCACCAGTTCAACCCATAGAACTACCGTAAACACATTTTTAGACCAAATATTGCCAAATATTGCCAATTTACACAGATATGCACAATTATGTGAGAATAAACACAGCCATAGTGCTAGATAACATTTTAAACACATTCTAGGGAGTTTATCAGCTAAAAAAAGTTAATTTTGGGTTTAGTCGCACTTTAAGTACCCAGAGGGCGGGGTCTCTGGGGTGACGCTGACGCCCCCTGCCGTAAAGGCGTGAATGTATATCTTCAGGTAATCGCGCGCGGGCGCAATTCCCATAGCAATAGTGTTGCACCTCGTTCCCTTCCTTCAGGGAACATGAGTTATGGTGCATAACCTTCAGTTTCATTTCTTCTACAGAGGTGCCCAAAGTGGGGCCCGCGGTCCAAAGTTGGCCCGCCAAGCCATTTGAATTGGCCTGCCAAGCTGTCCTGGTTACTACCGGTACAAAGTATATTAAACTTTCCTTTGAAGAATCAATGTGTTTTCACTCAGTAATTCCACCCATTGGCTTTAATTATTAATTGAAAAATTGGTCTAAAGACTACCATAGAGTATATGGGACTGTTTATTTAGGTTCAAATTATTGTTGCTGTTAAGTTGTGTTGCTGTTGGACATGCATTTACATTTTGCACTACATATACTGTACATATATATAATGAAATGCCAAAATTTCAAATTGTTTTAATGTCTTATAATAGATGACATTTGCTATATTTTGTGTTCTGTAATGTTCTTTAGAGTCAGAGTCAGAGAGTCTTTATTTTCATTTGCACCGCATGTGGTACATGTGATGAAAACGAGATTATGTACACAGGGTCCCAGTTACATCCAACAACAAATGCAAGAGAAAAACAGTAATAACATCTAGGATTAACTAAGAAAAAACATCAACTAGTAATACACTAAGCCCTAATGTAATAGAAAAACATCATTATAAACAGCAGCACAAACACGAGTCTGTATGAGCAGATGGTCACAGATGAACACAGCAACATGAAAACAGATCAGCATCAGCATGATGTGATATTTTGCAGTGTTTATTCGTATTACCCTGATGCATGCTCAATAATCCAGGTAGAAAAATCTAAAAAAGCTAAGTCTGGTCCTCTGGACATTCAAAAAAAACAAAAAAACAAAACAAAGCAAAAAATTGTAGAAACGTTTCGTCTTTCGTCCGAAAGACTTCCTCAGTCTGAGGTGCTGGGTTCAGCTCAGTCTTATAAATAGCACCCTCTCACAGTGTTACACAACCAGTTGGCTGATGACAGCCTGAAACCAGCTGCTCACATGATCAAGGAGGACCATCAGCCTAACAATGGATCGTTAGCACCCTGATGGTTGTTTGCTATTCACAGAGGGCTGAGTGATACCAGCAATCACAGCATTGTAGGAGGGGGACAGTTGAACTCGGAGGCCTCCAATTTTTTGCTTTGTTTTGTTTTTTTGTTTTTTTTGAATGTCCAGAGGACCAGACTTAGCTTTTTTAGATTTATTCATATTGATTATTTATTCATGAGTCTAACAGCCTCAGGGTAAAAGCTGTTCCTCAGTCTAATGGTTCTACATTTGATGCTCCTCAACCTCCGTCCTGAGGGGAGTGGGGCAAAGAGTGAGTGTGCTGGGTGAGTGGGCTCTTTCGTGATGCAGGTGGCTCTTTTCATCTGGAGGTGTAAATGTCTGTGATGGTGGGGAGACTGACTTTTATTCAGGATGGAAGGTTAAAGGTGCTATGTGTTACTTTCTGTAGAGTGCAGAACTTAGAAAAAATTTCAACAGGCAAAGCATTCTGATCCCTCCTCCTCAGAGCCATATATGGCTCTGAGGGGGAGGCTCTGCTGAAATTCAAATTCAAGCTCTGTTTTTATTGGCTGATTCAAATTCAAGCTCTGTTTTTATTGGCTGGTTACAAACTCTGTTTTTATTGGCTGGTTAAGGACGGGTCACTCTGTGTTTTTATAAATGCTGATAGAGAAGCAAGGGGACTATAGTTTTTTTCAGAGATTACTTTGTCTAACATCAGTCTGTCAGTAGATAGTGACAGAGTGAAGAAATATGTTAAAAATATATTGTTAGAAAAGTTACAGACTGCATTACAAAGTTACATAGTGCAGCTTTAAATAACTGAATAATAAATAAATGGACGTTATTTAATAATGTTTTTGCATTTCATAAATTATGTGTTTGTACAGTATTTGGCATGCAGCCCTCTGATAGAATTTAAATTTGGTCCTCTCAGGGAAAAAGTTTGGGCACCCCTGCTCTATAAAATTCATTTTGTGTTGTACCACTGTTTTTGCTGTCTTTTATTCATACAGTTTTCTGCTTCCCCATTTGCAACTTCGGTTTCTCAGCTCTTCACATATGACAGTTCAGTTGTTCTCTGCTTATCTAAATGTAAAAGTAAACAGACCTTGGTGCAACAAAGCCTAATGCACAGACTTCCTGACCAAAACTAGAAAATGTTGATTGTGAGAAAGAGTTGCATTCAGAGAACATTGTCATGGAGTTGTAAACATAACTTTAAATATTTAAACTTTTGTTTTGACCAGGTTTTGCGAGGAGCTTGACATACAGACACACACATAAATCTCCAACACACTCTGAGTTCTGTCAGCACACTGCCTGTTGGATTATCTCTGCATGCAGCCACCTCTCATCGCCTTTAATACTAAATTAAGAAAATGCCTATTTCTTCCAAGCAATTCTCTTCTATTTCATGTGTGGCAGCATTAAGTTTGTCAGCATTTTGATGCTCTCTTCAGGCTGGGATTAAACCAGGGGATTAGATGTTGCATTCAGTGGCTGTGACTTTAACTTCATTTTACCTTCAGGTTAAACTCAAGCGATTCACATTGGGCTGCACAGAAACTTTCTTCACGTTGCGACTGGTTCCATTAAATGTGATGTAAAATTACTTTTTTTTTCCTTTCATTTGTGACATTTGAAGCAGTTGCAGCAATGATAAGAGAAAAGTCTGTTTGTTGCAGTTCTTTGAAGAAACTCTGTAACATTAAAATAACACCAGATTATAATGAACACATCTGTTAGAGACTGATGTGACATCA
>JBBPBX010023120.1:9232-24460 GCA_038048925.1 Garcialebias charrua | reverse complement strand
CTCTCACACACCTCCAGCTACCATGTAAGCTTCTGTCCCCTCGGTGACCCTGTCACAGCGAGGATGAGCACATGTACAAGGAGAAACGAACAAAAACAGCACACCGCTGCATTTTCATCCCCTGCCACCATAAGGAAAAGGCAGACGGTTATGATTTTGCCTGTGTTTAGTGTGTTTATGTTTGTTCCATGTGTTCATCTGTAACCAAGATCCCTCATATTGCATAGAAAATATACACCAAAATACATCATATTGCTCCTAATTTAGTCTATTTGATAAATATTGACCAAATATTTGGTGTGATAGTGACTGAGACTGAACACATTGGCATGAGCTAATTGTTCTACCTCTTTATAAGTAAATGAACAGTACTTATATAGCACCTTTCTATCTGATCAAGATACTCAAAGTGCTTTACACTACAATCTGTGTCCTCATTTACCCATTCATACAGCACTTTACTAGATCTCTACAAAGCTAACTGAACAAATCATTCTAAAGAGATTAATCAGTGCTTTATCACATTCATACACTGATGGGACACACATCAGAAGCAATGAAGTGTTCAGTGTCTTGCCCAGGGACACTTTAGCACGTGACTGCTAGTGGATTTTAACCCCCAACTCTTGCATTGGAGGGCGACTGCTCTAACCACTCAGCCAAAGCTGCCCATAAGTCTGACCTTAAATGAGTTAAAGTCGGTTTTGCTTGTCTGTTAGCAACATATCTCATGATTTGAACAGATTTCAATAAAACTTTACAGAATAAATTACTGGATGCACCTCTACAACTGATTAACATTTGGACTCAACAACATGGCAGCCACAGCCACTTGATCTTGGGAAACACAAAAATGGCTATAAATCTTTTAATTTAACAGATATTGAGCTAATATTTGATGTGGTCAAAGCTGACCAACTACCACAACAAATAGTTTGAGCATGACATTTCACAGTTATGCATGAGATCATGAACAACATTCTTTTCCAGGTTTGACTCTATGGTGGCTAGAACGCTGTCATTTCTCAACATAAGATCATGTTTGTCTAAAAATATGTCAAGAAAGTGGCTAATGACATACCTGTACATTCCTTCAACAAATTATTAGCCTGGCCCTCGCCTTCCTGCACAGCTCCGCTCAATTCTCATTTCCCTTCACTGCACAGTCTGGGACTTCTCCCATAGACAACGATTTCTCCGGCTGATTTTTGACCGGACCAATCAGAGAACAGAAGGGGCAGAGTTTTTGGCCCCTAACCCACGCCCCCACCTGTCCCAGCGCGCAGCCAGCGAGCAGCCGCATGTTCTCATTCAAAGCGATGCAAAGCGATGCAGGACTGTTTTATATGTGACACAAATGTATTAATTTCCCCTTCTTAATCCCTTATCTGGAGTTTTCTTTTGTTTTTTTGGCCAAAAGTCAAGTGATCGCTCCCTCCCTCCTCCTCCTCTCCCTCCGCTGATGAGGAAATGCCTCAGGTTGTCACGAGAGAATTAAAGTCAGGTTTTACGTTGCTGCCCGAGTCCCATCAGATTTCCTGGTCTTCTGGTGTGTTGGACCAGCGATCCATGGTTTTATTTTATTTTATTAGAACGTTTTATTAACATATAAACACAGAATATGCAAAGGCAGTGAGAGAAAATTCAGCAGGAGGCGGAGCTGAAGTCAAGTTCAGCAGACCACGGGGGAGCAGCCATCAGCAGAGACCACGCCTCCAGCAAGAATCATTTCTCAATGGAGAAAGTCCAGACCCTAGTCCGAAGCGAAGTGAAGGACAAGGGTCTGGTTTTAACCAGGCTAATGAATTATAGGACTTTTGTTTTATTTAATAACAGTGTCATCATTCTGAATTTATTGTGCATCAAAAGATTTGTAATATTTTGATTTAATTTGTTGAGGAAAGAAAGATTCAAGTCTCTCTTGTAAATGAGTCCCAGAGGCTCAATGGGATTAACTTGTATAAATAAAGCTTGAATGAAAAAAAGAAAGATAAACTTGGAGCAGTCCAAAACACAGACAGCAGTTTGGTGCATGACTGAAAAAATAAAAAATTAACGCCTGTACAAGTTACTGGTAGGAATTGTGATGAAGAGCAACGGAAGTGAATTATAACAGTATCAAGTTTTACATGCAAGAGCAGACACTCCCTGGTGTGACAACCCCCATAACCCGTCTGCTTAAACCCCCCACTCCACACAAACACACGCACACAAACATATATACTGTATGCTCACATACAAAGCCCCTGGGCAGTGGGAGGTCAGTGGTTCTGTGCTGGCTGCCAGTGGTGTGTAGGAGACACGCAGCAGAGACAACCGTCGTACACAACTGTGGGCAAGCGTGCTCATAGAGAATTAACAAATGTGACAGGGTGAAGGGCTGGGATGATGGCAGGATTGTGGAAAGTGGAGAAAGGGGACATAAAGAAGGAGGAGGAGTGATTTGGCAAAGCCTTGTTTTGCAAGTTAAACCGAGGCATGCTTTTGCCGTGGTGGCTGCCTTCACGCTAATGATGCAATTTCCCTGCCTCCCTGCCTGCCAGTTGCTCTCTGTCACTGCTGTCCTTATCAGAGCTCCTCTTTGCCATGCCCATCCAGGCTAGCTTAGAGGAACTACAAAGCTGCTATGCATAGCTAGCTGTCTGTTGTCACCCACTCTGCACTGACTATTGTCTCCATCTGAAGAAGAGGAAGCGTGGCACGCAGGAGGAGGTGATCGCAGGGTGGAGCATGCTGGATGATGGAAAGAGAGAGTGTGCAGGCTGGAACGCAACCGCATATTTCACTGTGGCTCTTTTGGGTTGGGCCTAGTTGTTAGTGGTTCCCATCTAAAAACTACGGCGGAAGCCACACTGGAAAAACTCAAAGCAGTTCTTCCTCAGCTATCACTCAGCAGTAATGAGGATGTATCAGTGGTGACTTTTAGAGTTTGCTTGCTTTGCATCATGCATTTCCGATGAAAGATTGTCATTTTGTGGAAGCAAAACCACAGACTTGCACTGCAGCACCACATCTGCAGGTCCTCCTTGAATATTTTGTCTTTGAAAATTTCTGCTTTCGTTTCGACCTGCTTGAGGTTTTCTGCCAAGCAAGCTTTTCTTCCATCTGTCCCCTCCAGTGCTGCTTTTGTTGTCTTACTTTCTGTCTTTGCATTCTCCGCCGGTAGAGTGTGATGGGATCTGAGCTGTGAAACATGTTCATCAACCTGACTCCATCCTCCCTGACTGTGAGAGGAGCACACTCTCACGTACAGGTTAAAAGAAAGTGCTGCCTTTATGAATGAGCATGAACACGATAGGTGTGTGTTCAAACAGTGGAGGGGCTGTGCAACATCCCACAGAATGAAAACATGAGAACATTACCCCCTACTCTCTCTGCCTTTCTCCTGTCGATCCCCCTTCTCTTTCTCCATTTTCTTCACCCTATTCTTAAAGGTACAGAAACACATTCAAGTTTTTGGGAGTAATTATTGATGATAAGTTGTCATGGAAACAGCAGATACATTTTGTAAAAACTAAAATATCCAGGTCCATTGCAGTGCTGTATAGAGTTAGGGATGTATTGAATGATAAAATCTTGTATTTGTTGTATAATACAATTATAGTCCCACATTTAATTTATTATATAGATGTTTGGGGAATAGCGTGTAAAACCACAACCAAGCCTATTTTTTTTTAACAGAAAAGAGCTATAAGAATTATTACTAGATTGCATTTCCTGAGAAAATGCATGTGTGAATGCCAAAATGGCCGCTTCACCCAACTTGCATGTTCAATCAAAATGGCCGCTTTACCTAATGTGCTTATTAAATCAAAATGGCTAACTTGTCTACTTAAATTGTAGAACCAAAATGGTAACAATACATGCATTGACTTACTTCGCAAGGCAATTAACTGCCTTGTATATTGAACCAAAATGGCCACTTCACCTAATTTGCATATTCAATCAAAATGGCCGTTTCACCTAATGCATGATAAAGAATGTCCATAGCTACAACCTCACCAAATTTCGGCTCTCTATGAATAAATATGGCTGATTTAAAGCCATTTGAAAGTAACATTGGCAGCCATCAGCTGAAATTGGTCAAAAACAGCTGAACAACAGCTAAAACAAGCAGAAAATATCTTAAATTACCAGAAGGAAGTTGGTAGAACATGGTTTTGCTGAATTAGGCTGAAAAAAGTTGGATTGATTAAAAAAAATTGTTGAAATAGCTGAAAAAGCTGAAATTTGCATAAACAGCTAAATAGTAGCTAAAATAGCAAAAATATCTTAATCTTTCAAAAATTTGCTGAAAGGAGCATAATGATCATAAGTCAGTATAAGTACAACAATGTTGAAGTAAGCTGCATTAAGCTGAAAAGATTGCAAAGTCGTTGTAGAAACAGTTGAAATTAGCTGAAAGTAGCCGAAATATTTTTAAAAAATGTACAAGGTAGCTGAAGGAAGTTGAGTTGGTCCAAAATGTGAAAGGAGTAGTGAAATATTGTAATGAGTTCCAAAGATATCAAGGATGTAAAATGAGCTCATTGAGTTCATTTGAGCTCCATTCATTTTCAATGGGAAAAAAATGGCCGAAAAGGCTGAATATTTCAAAAAGCTAAAGTTGCACCAATACCAAAAGTCATAGCCATCATGTCCTGAATGAGCTGAACATTTTGATATATGAATTGTTGAAATAGCACAAAAACTGTAGGAGGAGTAGCGTGCCAAAAAACGTACGGAATCAGGATAGTAACAGATGTAATTGTAACACTAGATTGCATTTCCTGAGAAAATGCATGTGTGAATGCCAAAATGGCCGCTTCACACAACTTGCATGTTCGATCAAAATGGCCGCTTTACCTAATGTGCTTATTAAATCAAAATGGTTACATTGCCTACTTAAATTGTAGAACCAAAATGGTAACAATACATGCATTGACTTACTTTGCAAGGCAATTAACTGCCTTGTATATTGAACCAAAATGGCCACTTCACCTAATTTGCATATTCAATCAAAATGGCCGTTTCACCTAATGCATGATAAAGAATGTCCATAGCTACAACCTCACCAAATTTCGGCTCTCTATGAATAAATATGGCTGATTTAAAGCCATTTGAAAGTAGCGTTGGTGGCCATCTTGGATTTTACAGTATTTTTAATGTTTTGCTTTGTCGGCCATCTTGGATTTTTGATTTGGATTCCGTACATGATAGAGGATTCCCTCAGCTACAACCTCACCAAATTTCGGCTCTCTATGTATAATGATGGCTGAGTTAAAGCCATTTGAAAGTAGCGTTGGTGGCCATCTTGGATTTTACAGTATTTTTAATGTTTTGCTTTGTCGGCCATCTTGGATTTTTGATTTGGATTCCGTACATGATAGAGGATTCCCTCAGCTACAACCTCACTAAATTTCAGCTCTCTATGAATAAAGATGACTGAGTTAAAGCCATTTGAATGTAGCGTTGGCGGCCATCTTGGATTTTTACAGTTTTTTAATGTTTTACTTTGTCGGCCATCTTGGATTTTTGATTTGGATTCCGTACATGATAGATAATGTCCTCAGCTACAACCTCACCAAATTTCGGCTCTCTGTGTATAATGATGGCTGAGTTAAAGCCATTTGAAAGTAGCGTTGGCGGCCATCTTGGATTTTTGATTTTGATATTGCATTTGATAGGAAACATTCTCAGCTATCACTACACCAAGTTTCAGCTCAATATCACTAAAATTGACCATTTTATGGTATTTTTAGTTTTTTGCATTGTCGGCCATCTTGGATTTTTGATTTGGATTCAATACATGATAGAGGATGTCCTTAGATACAACCTCACCAAATTTCAGCTCTCTATGTATAAAGATGGCTGAGTTAAAGCCATTTGAATGTTGTGTTGGCGGCCATCAGCTGAAATTGAACAAAAACAGCTAAATATTATCTAATATATCAGAAATAATCTTAAATCAGAAGAAGGAATTAGTAAGAGCCTAATTGGGAATAATCTGAAACATCTTAAACAATCTGAAATCTGAAATAATCTGAAATAAGCAAAAAAAGTGGAAATTATCTGAAAAAAGCTTAAGATAGCATAAACAGCTGAATATTATCTAAAGTAGCAGAAATAAGCATCAATTATCTGAAGTAATTAGAAATAGCATAATTGTGAATAATCTGAAATATCTGAAACAATCTGAAATCTGAAAAAATCTGAACTAAGCAGAAATAAGCAAAATAAAGTTGAAATTATCTGAAAAAAGCTTAAGATAGCAAAAACAGCTGAATATTATCTGAAATAGCAGAAAGAAGCTTAAATGTCTTAGAAATTAGTAGAGAGAGTACATTTTTGCAGAATTTGGCTGGAAAAAGTTGAAATGAGTTCAAATAATGTGGAATGTGTTGAAACAAGCCTAAATTAGCATAAAAACAGCTTAATAGTAGCTAAAATAGCAGAAGAAGCTGAAACTAGCAGAAATAAGCACAAAGCAGCAGAATATGAAGTATCTGAAACAATCTGAAATTGAAAAAAATCTGAAATAAGTAGAAATAAGCAAAATAAAGTTGAAAATATCTGAATAAAGCTGAAATTGGCCAAAAACAGCTGAACAACAGCTAAAACAAGCAGAAACAATCTTAAATTACCAGAAGGAAGTTGGTAGAGCATGGTTTTGCTGAATTAGGCTGAAAAAAGTTGGATTGATTAAAAAAAATTGTTGAAATAGCTGAAAAAGCTGAAATTATCATAAAACAGCTAAATAGTAGCTAAAATAGCTAAAATATCTTAATCTTTCAAAAATTATCTGAAAGGAGCATAATGATCTGAAATTAGCAGAAATAAGTCAGTAGAAGTACAAAAATGTTGAAGTAAGCTGCATAAAGCTGAAAAGAGTGCAAAGCAGTTGAAAAAACAGCTGAAATTAGCTGAAAGTAGCTGAAATATTTTTTAAAAAATGTACAAGGTAGCTGAAGGAAGCTAAGCTGGTCCAAAATGTGAAAGGAGTAGTGAAATATTCTAAAGAGTTCCAAAGATATCAAGGATGAAAAATTAGCTCCATTCATTTTCAATGGGGAAGAAAATGGCCGAAAAGGCTAAATAATTCAAAAAGCTAAAGTTGCACCAATACCAAAAGTCATAGCCATCATGTCCTGAATGAGCTGAACATTTTGATATATGAATTGTTGCAATAGCACAAAAACTGTAGGAGGAGTAGCGTGCCGAAAAACGTACGGAATCAGGATAGTAACCGGAAGACAATCTCTATAGTGTGAATGCCTTGTTGGCATTCACACAACAAGAAAGCATTACTGCCATCCATCAAGTATTTTTTTTTTATCAATTGAAAGTATTGAAGTTTTATGATTTGGTTGACTATAATATTATTTTAGTATTGTATAAAGCTCAGAACTATTCACTACCCTCAAACATTCAAACAGATTTTGTAAAAAGAAAAAGTACTTATAATCTTAAGGGAATAGACATTTTTGTAAAGCCACAATACAGATCTAGTTTAAAGGATCAGTCTACTTTAATTCAGGGAATTGGTCTTTGGAATGGGTTGGAAAATGATGTTAAAACAGTGAAGTCAATGTCTATGCTTAAGAAAATGATTGACTAAATTTTTGAAAAAATACATATAAATTTGTTTATATCAAAGGTACTATATATGGAAAATTGTGATGAGTTATTTATTATGTTATAGTATTTATAGATGATTGCTGTTTGAATTGATTGTTTGAATTGATATTGTTTGAAAAAGGGGCAGGTATGATAAGATTTTTTCTTCTTCTGTTACCTTTCATTTTATGTATTGTTTATTTTTTTCTCATATGGTTTTGTAAAAAAAATGTGTGTTTTAAATCTGAAATGAATTTTAAAAAATACATTCTGATCCACACTGAAACTGAGAGATGACGTTCTGTGACTGATACTGCTTCACTGTTCACTGAGATATCAGGACTCAGTGGCCCTCAGTGGTCTAAAAACTTCAGCATTTCTCACACAAACATGTTGTACAGCTGAAAACAATTTATCGTCATCCTGTTGTTGTTGTTGCCAGTTTACTTCACATCAACTTAACAAAGGAGATGAAATGACATCCAAAGATTCTTTAAATCTAACGGCATCAGTCTTCATTCCATTTGGTTATGTGAGCTCATCTCTACATGCAGCTATCGATTAGACTTCTGCTGTCGACTCAAGCATGTAACAACTCTGCTCCCCTAGTTGCAACTTTCATCCATCCATTCATTCATCCATGATCTTATGGGGATATGGTGCCCATATCCAACAGTCACTGTGTGAGAGGTGGGGGACACCTTGGACAGATCTCCAGTCCACCACAGGGACACATTGAGACACTGAACAACCATTCACTCTGTCACTCACACCTAGCAACAGTTTAGAGTCACCAATCAGCCTAACATGCATGTTTTTGGTCTGTGGGAGGAAACCAGAGTACCTGGAGAAAACCCATGCATGCATTGAGAAAACGTGCAAACTCCACCAAGAAAGACTCTGGGCAGGATTCAGTCCAGCAACCTTCTCTTAGAGAGGCGGCAGCTCTACCAACTGTGCCACCGTACTGTCCTATTTGCAACTCTACAAATATAAAAATCAACTAAAGGCCTAGAATTCCTTGAAGGATGCATACCTGCTGCTTTTCATGCCAAACTTTTAAACTGAGATTATTTTATGTTGAGCAATGATACAATTAGTTATTTTGATTACATTTTTAAAAACTAGCGTTATGCTCAATCTCATGTGACATCTTGCATGATCTGTTACTGTTTGGAGTGTGTGTTGTGAATGACTCTCAGCTACAACCACCTTCACATTTAGCTCAGAAACTTTAAAATCTATTGTGGGCTAAATGTCCTGATGCATGCTCAATAATCCAGTTAGATAAATCTAACCAGAGTACCTCTGGACGGCTTCTTCTTTGTTGAAACATTTAGTCTTTTATCCAAAAAACTTCAGCCTGAGGACTCATATTGAAGAGGACCTGACTCAACCTTAGATATAGTGTTCTAGCTACTTTTGTGCATTAGCTGTGGTGGTCACTTTGATTTGGTTTGACTCCAACAACTATTTGGTTGCAGATGTCTATTAATACTTTCTGAAAGTCTCAACAAAATCCATCCAGTGATTCACAAAATAGGGTACAGATAATTGAATACATGCAAATAGAAGCAAAAACATTATATTTCCTTTATCTCTTTTATTAGCATTATTGTGCTTTTGTTATAGGTTTAAATGACACAAAATATGCTGCTCACACTGGATCATCGTCATCATATTCCAGATGCTGAAAAAAGAAACCACAACAATCTGGATGCGTTTTCTGCCTAAATGCCTGGTCTCACATGGTAAAACTTCATGATGGCAAGTTGCCTTCAGCTGCTTGTAAACCTGAAGTTATGGCACCTGCAGGTTTCAATAAAGTACAAGAAAACCTAACACAGATGCATTTCTGGCGTTAAGATTTATGTGTCGCCAAATTGTATATGTTGAAGTTTGCAGTGACTTTCAATGTTTGAACATTTCTCACAAACATACTGTTCCGTTTCTTTCAGTCACTTTTTTCCTTTCACTTGTGCCTATCTACATTTTATTTATTCATTTATTTACATATTTATATATTATGCATTGCTGTAACCTGTATGTGCAAACGAGCTACACAGAAGCAATAACCCCACCTCATTCAGAGCTGTATAAACTCTTCATCACACAGAGGACCCCTGGAGAAGTTGCTGGGTGTCATATGGATGACGCACATTGGACCATTTGGGAATACATCAGGAGAACTTGGTGACCAAATGCCATGATAGAAATCAAGGCAGACAAACAGGCAGGAGAGCAGGCAGTCAGACACAACAGCTGGGGAGAAAAGAAACAAATGAAAAGCAGACAGATGCACATTTGGGACAATAGATGACTTGAAGTTACATAAGCAGGTACTTAAAGTAAAAAAAAAAATCTGTTCAGCAGCTGTAGGTGTTTTTAAAGCTTTTACTAAGAAACCTTTTTATGTGATCACTGCTTTCTATTTGATCAGTATTTATTGTCGTCTTTAATTACAATTACGGTACACAGCAAAGTATTTAAACCTAGCAAGAAAAAAAACTTTGCAAAGTAGGTTTTAAAGTAACGGTTTAAAGTTTGACACAGGCTGCAAAGACTTGAATACAGTATTTGTGTTTTAATTCACCTTTATTTCTTGATACTGTTTTGTTTTACGCTAATATAGAAGACTCCCTACAATATGCAGAGCCAATTAGTGACATAAACAGGCCAAAGACATGTTTAACCAATCAAGGCTGCAATAATCGCCTTCTTCACAACACATGTAATAATGTCATTTATCTTGTGGGAGACATAAAGAAGAGAAGACGCAGATCAGTCAGAGTCAAGGCTGACTCACATGGACTGCAGGGCGGAGGGTTTTGAATTTGACGTATGCCTTTTTTTTACTGGCTCTAGATGAGGCCCTCAGCTTCATACACATACACACACACACACACGCACTGTCAGTGTGTCTCCAGAGGCAGGTGGTGTAAAGGCTTCCATTTGTTTGGCATTGCATTATTCAATCTGTGATCAATTATAATTTGGCCTCACAGAAGCAGGGCTGGGGGAATTCCTCCGTTGCTCTGGACTGAAACTTATGATGTTTTTTTTTTCTCCTCATATGTCAAGGAAAAGAAAGCTAACGGGGGTTCTGGATGCCTGAGCATCCTATGTGGGTCAAAACTTGAGTCTATTGCGTAACATGAACCAAAGATGCACATCTGCAGATGGTAGAAGATCTGTAACCATTTAACACACCTTTCATCATAAGTAAGTGGGACACTGATGCCTCCTGTCACATAGGGAATTGAATAGTGAACGTTTGTAGTTTTCTAGAAGAGTGTTTTACTGGATTAGAGTTGCACGGGGAATGCATGTAAATCTTAATGTTTTGGGTGCGAGATATTTAAAAGATTTTGTGTTACATTGTGTATAAGGCAGTGCAAACTGATCCATCAGAGTAAAGGGAACAGTTTTATCCTCGACCTGGCTCAATGGCAGAGACAGGGGTTGGGCAATGGTGGCCTTGGCCACCAACCATAGACTAATTTCAGGCCACCCCGCTGGCCACCCCAATCATTAAGGACACTAGTAGAGAAGATGAGTCTGTGATCAGAAGGTCAACATCAAAATGTGGGTGGGAAAAGTGAAGCACCCACACCTGCCTCCACCATTATTTACCCCACTCTGTGCCCTTGAGCAAGGCCTTTAACCCCCCACCATCTGCTCCCCTATTCACTCTAGATGGCAGCTCTCTGTTCCGCACAGAGGTCTGTGGTAGCTCTGTGGTTGCATCAGGAAGGGAATCCGGCGTAAAAACAATTGCCGAGCTTTCATAAGATTTGGTTCACTAATAACCCCGGAGGAAGGGAGCAGCTGAAAGAGGGAAATATATATACATATATATGGTAAATGAACTGTACTTATATAGTGCCTTTCTATCTTATTTCAAGATACCGTACTTTCCGCCCGATAAGTCGCACTGGCCTATATGTCGCATCAGTCCAATTATGTCCAATAAAGTGGAAAAATCCATAAACATGTCGCACCGCCGTATACGTTGCATCTATTATGCGTCACCGCTGATGGGTCACGTATGTTACGCGTCAGCGGTGACAACTCGGAAATGGCAAAAATAAATAATAAATAAATCGAATTTTAGCTCAAACATCTCCTACAGCTAATCAGTTGTAAATGTCCATCCAGTGATTACTTTTTGTAAGTTTCATCAAAATCTGTGCTGTGGTTCTTGGCCTATTTTCCTAACCGTAAGACACTGAGCTAACAGTAGTTCATACCTCCAGAGAGCAGGAGGCCGTGCTGCGACAGAGTGAGTCCGACAAGATGAGTCTGCTGTCGGGCACATGAGCTGGGAACTGTCGGTGGACCCTAGCGGCCGAAAGTGGTACTGCACCACTTTTTTCATCAGAATGAATGGAAACGGTCATATCTCAGCCAAAAATTGGTCTAAAAATATGGGGAAAAAATCCCTAATTATGTCGCTTCGCCCTATAAGTCGCAGGGCATGCAAATTAGGCAAAAAGGTGCGACTTATAGGCTGGATAATACGGTACTCAAAGCGCTTTACCTACAATCTGTGCCCTCGTTTACCCATCCACACAGCACTCTACTAGATCTCTACAGAGCTAATTGAACAAATCATTCTAAAGAGACTAATCAGTGCTTTTAGATCACATTCATACATCGATGGGACGCACATCAAAGGCAATGAGGGGTTCAGTGTCTTGCACAGGGACACTTCAGCATGTAAGAGACATAAGACATAAGAGACATAAGAAGGTTTATTGACATTGCATCAATTTTCACCAATACAACGTAAATATGTAGTTACAGTCATCCAGGAGAGAGAATGAGTGCAAAAAAGCTGCAGCTCAACAAAGCACATGACATGTTTATCAACACATGATATGTTTATCAACACATGATATACTTATAGCGCGGCCGCTCATCTGTCCCCAGATGAAGGTCAAAAGCAGGAAAACAGGCAAAGACACGGGGTTTTACAGCATTGATATTAAAAAAAGATGAATCACATTTTGTCTTCAAGACACCGCGTGATCCAGTAAAAACCATATCAAAAAGCACATTTAGTTACAATAACAAATGGAGAGACGGCAGGCAAGGAGATAAGTCTGTGAGTAATTTCAGACAAACACAGAGTTCAGCAGATGTGCAGCTGGGTGTTATCTGAGGCTTCACAGAAATCTCTGGGGGGGGGGGGGGCAGCAGGTTTCTTCAGCTCCTCGCTCCCAGGAGAATGGCTTCCGACAGCCTACTTTTCAAGGACATGTACAGAAGCCAGATAATATTCTTGTTTGTTATCCAATAGACCACAGTGTTCTTTTCCACTGCCGCCATCAAGTCTGTGGTGCTGTTTCATGGCCGAAAAAAATCCAAATATGTGGTTCCGCTCCTCTCCGCTCTATGAGCTCCCATCTGTCCCTTGATTGATCCGGGGTGGCTGTAAACAAGTCCCAAAACGCACAGCAGGTCCGCGGTGATCCACCACCGCTCCAAGCGAGCGATTGAGCTCATACAACAGCTGGGATGAGGAGCTCACGGCCCGGTTCAGAGAATTTTGCTGATCAGGCAGTGCCGACAGCGCGCTGATAGCTGCCGAAGCCTCCCTCAGTTTCCAGTAACAAACAACTCCGCTTACGCCAAAAAACAGAGCAGTTGCTACCAATAATCCAATAATCCACAAATCCTCCACGTCCTCGACACTTAAGACGGTCAGACACATGGGCTGCCACTGACCCCACGAGTCCAGCACGTATCCAGCCGCGTGTGTGTCGGAGGGACAGACAGCTTCTCCTGGCACGGTCCGCTTCGTGGAAAAAATCTTATCCATTGAAGAAACAGCCCAATTTATTAATTCCATATTGGTTCGAGTGAGCGCTGAAGGGTCGCAGACGAGACGAAAAGCAAGCAGGGAGTAGGAAAAACTTAGGGAGGGAAGAGCAGAAAGATATGCGACCTGCCTTGCCGAGTGCCGGAAGAAGTCTACAGAGCTAATTACTGTAACTGTAGTAAGAAGTAACTGCTAGTAGATTCGAACCCCCAACTCTCGCATTGGAGGACGACTGCTCCAACCACTCAGCCACACACATACATATATATAAGAGCGTTTTAAACCCTTCCCACATCCTTGCAATATTCTAAACCATGTTTCTAAACTCTAAACGCTTGAAAAGAGCACAGAATGTCATGATCTCAGCTCCCTGCCTCTGCTGCAGCCACACACCAGAATGGAGGTTGGTTCCTCCCTTATTTTTCAAGTTATGCACTCAAAATATTTGGGCGGAAGGTTATTTCCAATTCATGATTATTCTGACCAACAGGTGAGAGGTAATTTAGAAACAGCCAATTGGAAGCACCGGGAGCGGGCCACCACCATAGAAAGGGCCCGCACACCGGCCATGCATAGTCCCAGACCGTCATCAAGGACATCCACTCAGTCCCCACCCCAGAAGAAATACTACACCCACCCTTCATACTAACAACTTTCAGAACACATAACACACTAGACACCCAGGCTGGGTCAACCTGCCCCCTCCCATGGGCCACCAGTCACGATCCCAGACACCCAACCCCCCAGCACACGAACCCCCAACCCACCAGCGAGCCGAGGGCCCCCCGGCCAGAGCCGGGCACCAGAGCGCGAGCCAGCACATAGCCCGGCAACCTGCCTGCCAGAGCCCAAGATCCCGACCACCACCAGGCCCAAGCCCAGGGACGACACGCCCACAGAATCTCTAGCCCCCGGTGCCCACCCCAAAACCACCCCAGCACAGCCGGGTCACCGACCGGCGACCCATGACCGCTGCCACCGACCGCCGCCACGACCACCTGAGGGCTGGCTCTGTCGGTGGTTAGGCGGACGCTCTTCGCCGTGTCGTCCATGTGGGATTTTGTGTCCTCTTGGGCGGCGGGCTGACTGCGGTTCGTAGGGGTCTTGGCAGCCCTGGTAGATGTGGGTTGCTGGTTCTGCTGTTGGCGGCCCTCCTTGCCGTGTCCCTCTCTGGTCTAGAGCTCAATGGTCTGGCGGTCGGAGAGGTGTTTTTTTTTTTTTGCCTCGCTCCTTGGGTGGACCTTGGCGAGCTGGGGGGGTATGTAGGGTCAGCAGGGGAGCTGACTCGCTGTGGGAGCATTGTTCCTGCAGTTATTTTCTTCCCATCCCTCGCCACGCACCTCCGCCCTCTTCATCGCAAATTAATACATGTAGGGATTTTGAGACTTGGGTTTGCTGCAACATTTTTATATCTCTGTTGTTCAGAACCACCTGGGACTCAATTTTATTATACACCTTAGACATTCACTCCTAAACATCCTCTTAAAATTCACATACAGGAATTTGGGGTGAGCACTATGGTTATGGGTGGCGAGATGACATCACTCTCGCACCCCGTGCCTGTGCTCACTCACAATTATGCATTTAGACAGTAAGGGCCTGGGTTAGAGTTGGGGTGGAGGGAAAACTGGCATAATGCCAGCCTTTGCTCCTTCTCTTTCCTTTTTTAAAGTGCACTTTACAACAACACACACCAACAGCACATTTGGGGACGGGTGTGTGTGTGTGTGTCGGGGTCTAGATTTGTTAATTTCAATTTTATTTATATATATGTATGTATATATATATATATATATACATATATATAT
>JBBPBX010023119.1:28737-40806 GCA_038048925.1 Garcialebias charrua | reverse complement strand
AGTCCATAAATCTTCAGAATCCGACATCCTCATCAACGAAAGATAAAACTTCCACACCGCCAACATTTTGAATTTTCTTCTCGTCGTGAGATCGGTTAGACATGAGAAGTCATTGCGTTGCGCTGCCACTGAACGTCATCCCGTTGTGCTGCAACGTTATCATGTGCTGCCGCTGCAGGCAAAAACAGAGCCTTTTATATTGGCAATGCTAATATCGTCTAATACCGATACTATGCCGATAATATTGTGCATCCCTACATTAAGGTGATCTGAAAAATGTTTACCGGTAGTTTGCCACCAATTTAAGTGATAATGCAATCCCCCTAGAGAACTGAGCTGTGTCGATTTATAAAGACATCTTGTAGACTATTCAGATGACAGCCTTCAATTTGTCTGTTACTGTATGACACTATTTTCCCCTTAAATTTTGTTGGGGTCATAGCTCATAATAGTAATATTCAGTCAAGTGTTTAGAAAAGAAATAATGACATGTTCAAAACAGCTGAACACAAAGCTGAAAGTTGACAAAGAGTGATGAAGAACTCCGGCACCGATGTGGAGTTAAAAAATAATACAGTGGCCACTTACTATGAAAATAGTGAACATAGTTGCTTCAATCTCAGACAAGCCCCCAAATGGTTACATTCTCCATTTTGGTCTAGGAGATAAGTGAGAGGTTTAACAATAAATAAAACCCAGAAATGAGGAGATAAAGTAGGTCAACTTGAAAAATACCCTAGTTTTATTGACTTTTATAGGAAATCTGAGCTAAAATCTGTAAAACTAAATAATTAGTTTAATCATGAAAATCCAAATAAAAAATGCTCAATCTACCCAAAAAGTGAAATTTAAGACGCCCTCCTTCTAAAAGGGAGTATCCACCATAAAATTACCACCTGCATAAACACTTTCAATTACACATAGGCCTGTCACGATAAACAATAAATTAATTAATCACATGATAAATGAAAATTATCAACCTCATTTTCATTTATCGGCTTTATTGTTTCTTCGTGTCGCTCTCTTTCTACTAAAGACACTGGATGGCAAAAGGTTCAACTCCCGTGCTCTTCACTGACCCCTCCCTTTCTCTTTTCTCTTTAAAATCCATTTTAACCGTCCGAAATTGCATTTTTGGATCGTTAAAAGCAGCTAAGCTGAGAAGCTAAGCTAACAGGCCGACCTCGGGGAAAAATCCTCCGTCTTGTCCAAGGTCCAAAATTGATGGTTGAAACCCGTACCTTTGTGGAAAAAGTTGTTTTTCTCTGCAAAAAGAAGCTGAGAACTTGTTTGCTGATTTTTTAATTAATTTGTGTGACAACTGCTATGCTAAAGAGCTCAAACCACACCGACTGTCCACCATTTTGAGAACCAAAGAGAGACAGTTCATGTCACGTCAAGGGGCCTCCCTCCCATTTTCCTTAAAGAGACACCTGCTCCTTACTATCCATCCTTCAGTTCAAACAGTCTTGTACTGCCATCTGGTGGATGAAAAACATTTCTTCTTAGATTTGACAATAATTGCTGATTATTGTCAAATTTCAATCAATATTATCATTTATCGCAATAATTTCTGAGACAGTTAATCGCCCAGCAAAATTTGTTATCATGACAGACCTAATTACGGTACACATCACCAAGTTGTATTCACTAGAACAAAAACTACAGCCACCACAACCCAGGCCAGACAGATTCCTGGCCCTGTGAGCTGCTTCTCTCCAGGATTTTTAAAAAAATTTTTTAGTTGCTACACAGAGAGGAGAGCCACAGACAAAAGGAGACATGCACTAGAGCTTGTGACAAAGTGTAGTGCATGTTAGTAGTAAAGAGAAGATAAGATAACATAGTACTATCAAATAATAAATAAATTGTACTTATATATTCATTAATTCATTCAACCTTTGTTTAAACAGATGTCACATTGAGCCTCGAAGACTCATGTATAAGTGAGACCTGTTTGGACAGACAATAACACTATGTTTCAGGTCTGGAAGGTTTTTTGTAATCTTCTTGGAGCTTTGTTCAGTCTCTCCTCAGATTTTTGCATTCAATTAAATGACCAAACTGAAAATATTATCAAGGAACTGGAAACGTCTCTCTGAAGTGTGGTATACCTGTACTTAAATTCTTCTTTGGGGCGCGCCTATCTCTTATGGATCGAGTATACAGGTGCTGGTCATAAAATTAGAATAACATGAAAAAGTTGATTTATGACAGTAATTCCATGTAAAAAGTGAAACTCATATATTATTTTCATTCATTACACACAGACTGATATATTTCAAATGTTTATTTCTTTTAATGTTGATGATTATAACTGACAACTAATGAAAACCCAAAATTCATTATCTCAGAAAATTAGGATATTACTTAAGACCAATAAAAAAAAGAAGATTTTTTAGAAATGATGATCAACTGAAAAATATGAACATGAAAAGTATGAGCATGTACAGCACTCAGTACTTAGTTGGGGCTTCTTTTGCCTGGATTACTGCAGCAATGCAGCGTGGCATATAGTCGATCAGTCTGTGGCACTGCTCAGGTGTTATGAGAGTCCAGGTTGCTCTGATAGTGGCCTTCAGCTCTTCTGAATTGTTGGGTCTGTTGTATTGCATCTTCCTCTTCACAATACCCCATAGATTTTCTATGGGGTTATGGTCAGGTGAGTTTGCTGGCCAATTAAGAACAGGGATACCATGGTCCTTAAACCGGGTACTGGTAGCTTTGGCACTGTGTGCAGGTGCTAAGTCCTTTTGGAATATGAAATATTCATTTCCATAAAGTTGGTCAGAAGCAGGAAGTGCTCTAAAACTTACTGGTAGATGGCTACATTGTCCTTGGACCTCAGAAAACACAGTGGACCAACACCAGCTGATGACATGGCACCCCAAAACATCACTGACTGTGGAAACAACACTGGACCTCAAACAACGTGGATTCTGTGCCTCTCCTCTCTTCCTCCAGACTCTGGGATCTTGATTTCCAAAGGAAATGCAAAATTTACTTTAATCAGAGAACATTACTTTGGACCACACAGCAGCAGTCCCAGGCAAGCTGTTTCTGACGCTGTCTCTTGTTCAAGAGTGGCTTGACATAAGGAATGCGACAGCTGATGCCCATGTCTTGTATACGTCTGTGCATGGTGGTTCTTGAAGCACTGACTTCAGCTGATGTCCGCTTTTTGAATCAACCCACCACATTTTGGAATGTTTTGTTTCACAATTCTCTCCAGGGTGCAGTTATCCCTATTGCTTGTACGTTTCTACCACATCTTTTCCTTCCCTTCACCTCTCTATTAATTTGCTTGGACACAGAGCTCTGTGAACAGCCAGCCTCTTTAGCAATGATCTTTTGTGTCTTTCCCTTGTGCAAGGTGTCAACGGTCGTCTTTTGGACAACTGTCAAGTCAGCAGTCTTCCACATGATTGTGTAGCCTACAGAACTAAACTGAGGCCATTGAAAGGCCTTTGCAAGTGTTTTGAGTTAATTATCTGTTTAGACTGTGGCACCAGGTCTCTTCAACATTGAACCTTTTCACAACAGAACCTTACTGAACTACACAAGGTGAAGTCAGTGAACAAAGCCAGACAGATTCTGGCAGATCCTGATCACCCATTCCATGGTGAGTTCATGTTGCTTCCATCTGGACCCAGATATCTGCATCCCAGATGTAGAACAAACAGATTCAAAAACTAATTTATCCCTGTTATGATCATGTTTCTCAATGAACACTGGTGACTTCCATATTGCTATTTTAATGTCTTAATGTTTTGTGTATTATGGATGTTTTATATCTACTGACTGTGAAACTAATTGCCTCTTGGGGATAATAAAGATACTTGAATAACATTCAAATTTTCTGAGGTACTGAATTTGGGGTGTTCATTAGTTGCCATTTATAATCATCAACATTAAAATAAACATTTGAAATATATCAGTCCGTGTGTAATGAATGAATATAATATACAAGTTTCACTTTTTACAAGGAATTTCTGAAATAAATCAACTTTTTCATGATATTCAAATTTTCTGACCAGCACCTGTACATTTTCACTTCCTCTGCAACTGTGTTATTTCCCTCTCAGACCTCAGTGGGGTGTCAACCACTTTTTTCCCCTGTACAAGAAGACTAAGTGGCCATACTACTGTCTATACAGCATCACTTCTAATGCTTTTGCTTTACCTGGAGAAAAATAAAGCCTGCCCTTGTGCAGACAACTGAGAACAATGGGGATGAGCAGACACCAGCCTCCAACTAAAAAATACAAACCAGGTCAGAAAGATGGTTCTACCTTTTTCTCTCTACTTACCTGGTGCACAGATACCAAGAACCATCTTGCAAACGCCAATTGTTGCATCCAAGGTGTCAGGGACAGGGTCTCCAATTTAAAGTGGACGGAAAAGGGTATGTCCCCAGGAAATGCTTATGGGTCCCTCGTTCTCTCATTCTGGTCAACACACTTATCACTCATTTCTACAGAGCCCTTCCAATGAAGCAGTGAGGTGGCCATTGAGGAGGGGACGTTGAGGATCCTTCTTGCGCTAGACCTATCGTTCCTCCAGATGAAGTCATTGTTCCATTTCCCTTTTTGTTGCAGTTCTCCTCTACCTTCCTCAAGTGTTTCCATTATAATAATCAAGAGACCAGTTATTAAAGGCCAGAGCAGACATCCACTCAATGCTAAATTGTACCGTCAAACTAAATCACATAGGGGTGCAGGGAAAAAATTTGATAAAAAAAAAAATCGATATTCTTAGCCCTGGCGATTCAGAATCGATTCTAAAAGCCCCAAAATCATTTTTTTATGCATTAAAGAGGCACTCAACCCACTGTGAAACGGTAGCCCCGCCCCCAGATCAGATTCAAAATCCTCATGAAAATGGGCGTGTCAAGAGACAAGGAGGAGAGGAGGTGGGTGGGTGAGCTGCGTTCACGCCCCCTCTAGCAACAAACTAAAACAAACTAAAACTCCAGCAAACAACTTACAACAAGCAACAACAAAGAATAATTATGTAGATGTATTTATCTATTCTCACCCGATCTATCCAAAACAAAAGGCCTAAAAAAAAGAAGAAAATAATACCACAAGGTATTCCGTGACCGACCGGGGATCAAACCTGGGTCTTCCGGATCCCAAACCTGCACCTCCACCACTGCTCCAACTTGGCATTCATGCATTACTCGTCCATCGCACAATAAGAAAACAAATACAACCAAATAGTTTTGATGAAGTGAAAAGTATTCTTAAAATAAACAAGTTGAAATATACAGTACTAATAACTAGTGCCATTCCAAAAACGATACAGGTAGTCCCCGACTTACGAGCGCTCTAACTTACGAGGATCCAGACTTACGAGCTGGCAAATTTTTGGAAAAAACGCAAAAAATACTGAGTTTTACTGTGTTTTTTCACCACAGTTCGTTAGCTAAACATGTGGACACACGTTTCCGATCATTTTTATGCACTCATAAGCAGTTTTTCGATGAAAAACGAGTGTTTGTAGTCGCGCTAGCAAAACCGTTCCAACTTACGAGCGAAATTCCGGACTTACGAGACACGTGGCGGCCGTTCCAAATTACGAGATTTCCGTGTTACGAGCGCCTCGTTGTAACGGAACTCGCTCGTAAGTCGGGGACTACCTGTAATATGCTTTGTTGCAGTACTTTTCCGGTGTGCAATGTACCACTTCCATATAAGGTATGAACTGCAGCGAGGACCTTCTCATCTCTGCAGAGGATTGGCTCTGCTTGAACCACTTTCGTGACGACAGAGTGAGAAAACACGTCACAGTGAGAATCCTAGACCAATAATAAAATTAAGGTGCAATTCCTCTGTTCAACCCATAGGATTACCGTAAACACGTTTTTAGACCAAATATTGCCGATTTAAGCTAATACACACAAATATATGAAAATTAACACAGACATAGTGCTATAAAACATTTTAGACACATTCTAGGGGAGATATAAATATCAGATAAAAAAGGTTAATGTTGAGTTTAGTCGCTCTTTAAAACCCAAAAGATAAAGAAAATAAAATCATATCTCATAGTATATGAAAGAAAACATAAAATGAAAGATGGCAGAAAGAAGAAGAAATCTGACCCGAACCAGTGACCTCTAGGACCCGATAAGGGTAAAGCGGGTAAAGATGATGGATAGATGGCTTCTGTTGAAAAGATTTACCAAACAAATCTTTTAAACAAAATCCATCCATACACATTTGAAACATGGATGAATGCAATATGATTTTGAAGTCTATTCTATTTTGAGTTAAATGTTTATGCAATACAGTAGGCTGAAATCTTAGTTTACGTTTGTTTTTTGAATTATTTGTGATGGACTGGAGACATGTCCAGGGTGTCCGCTGCCTCTCGCACAGTGACTGCTGGATATAGGCACCAGTGACCTGCTGCATTTTATTCATATACCCATCTGCTCATAATTCAGGCTGCTGTATTTATACTGTATTATTTGACATTATTAATGTTTGCTACAAGCATACATTATTGTTTTAAATAAATGTTTTATTTGTTTACATTATTGTTTAATCTTTTCATGATTTCAATTGAAAATTATTTCAGAATCGAAAATCGTTTCAGAATCGAAAATCAATTCTGAATTGAAAATCGATCCTGGAATGAAAATCGTTTTAGAATCGAAAATCAATTTTTAATCGAATCGGTGCATCAAAAATTGGAATCAAATCGATTCTCCAGACACTGAGAGATTGGCACCCCTAAAATCACACAGAGCCAAAACATTAGTAACTTGGCGTGGTTAACCCTGAATATTGGAAAACTTGGTTTCTCATGCTGCTGTCTTGACCCATAAAAGTAACCAGATAAAGGAGACTTCTACAATAATACATTTTCTAAAAATCCAAGAACAGTTAGCCTTACGTCCTTGCTATTCCTTTTCAGGGGATTCCCTTCCCGCTCAAAGCCCAAGTTGTAAATATTTACCAGCACATGATGTAAATAAAACCTTGAACTCGCAGAAGTTTAAGAGTCTAATGTTTGGTTAATTATAACAATTAGCATTACATTACAGTGATTGTACCTCAGTTAAAAGATAATAGCATAGAAAAATTGGAATTATGTTCCTAATGATGATTAGATTTTATTACATGCCTTTAAAATGAAAATTGTTTACTCAAAAAAAATCTCATACCTATTAAGCTTAACATTTTATTCTAACATTTCTTACAGGCTCTGTGTCATTTGTAGAAGCTGATGATATGCAAAAGGCGAATAAGGACAAAGGTAATATTTTTTGTATTGTTTGACATTTTTTGTTGTTAAGACTTGTATTAACTTTGTATATTTATCTCAAATGGACTGATGTATATTATATTTGTACCTTCAGGAAATGGATTTAGACACTATGCTACTTTCTACCTTGAGTTAAATTGTGAGCCAGCAGCTCCTGTCAAGGTCATCGCTGCACAGTGTGTTACCAAGGTAAATTCTTCAAACATTTCCGGTTCAAGATATTACAAAGAAAGCTGCTTTTGTCATGTTGTACTGAATTAGAGCTGATGTGCACCATTTTACAAAAGCAGTGAGAAGGAGCCATTATTGCAAGTGACTCACCCCCACAATGGCATCACCCTGCCCACTGTGAAGATCATGACATGTAATAAATTAATAAATGTCTGTACATGTTTGCACTTTTAACAAATCACTGGAACCAGGGGACTCACCAAAGCCAATACATTATCATTCACGACCCCCTACCATATTTCCCAGAACTGTGCCCTTGACCTCTGATACGTTTGCATATATATATATATATATATATATATATATATATATTAGGGGTTGAACGAGTACATAATTTTTAACCTCGACATTAACATAAAAAAACTCGAACGACGCTCGAGTAGCCGATGACGTCACAGTGTCTTACGATGCAAAATAAATAAATAAATATAAATGCCTAAAAACGTCTTTACAAAAAGAAAAAAAAGACCAACAAAGCATTGGGAGCATTTATTATGCTCCTATCATTTATCATACTGCACATAAGTCACAGGAAAAACAAAACTATTAGTTATATTAATAATATTAAAAGTGAAAGTATAAGGCGATGAAAACCGAAACTTAAAAAACAAATGGGGCCACAGCCACACCGTACCACCGCTTGCAGTGCTGTGCAATTTAGGTTTACTTTTAGAGATTGTGTTTATAGATTTTTGGTAGCTCTAGAGAGATGAATATTTGTTTTTTTGTTTGTGAAACGAGAGAGATGAAGCCGTTTCGACCGTGTTATATATGGGACCTGCAATGCAACACTGCCCTCTGCTGTCACAACAATCTACTACGGTGTTCAAGCAAAGAACGTCAACAGGATGTTTCAATGAGTGGCGCAATTTATAAAATTATAAACTGTTTTACCTTTTTGACAAGACTGGACCAGCTTCATAGATCCGTGCGCACAAAGGAATCCATTTTGTAGCGTCTACTAAAAGCTAAAAGCTACCCCGCGCTCTGTTTTTATCACGTGATGACGTCACTACGGGTAGTCGAGGTGGACAAAAAAGCCTCGAAAGAAGTCAAAGCACTCGATCTGTCGAAAACTCGGTTATTCTGTTAATGCACTAATATATATATATATATATATACATATATATATATATATATATATATATATATATATATATATATATATATCAAACCCTCGAGTTACGTCAGGGATTGGGACCTACGGGTGTGACTTAGGTCGATGTTGTCGTACCTCGCGGACCAAAAACACCTGCCTGTCGTAGGTCCGCGTTTCTGACATAGGTCGCGGCTATACCGCTAACGGAGCGCCGCACACATATTTAACGGCATGAGACTGAACAAGCAGACATACTAGGCCATAAACATGCACAGAACTTTACATGTACTGTACAGTAAATGAATACTGTACAATAAATAAAAAATATAATGTCTTACTTTGAGCTGGTCAAAGCCTGCCTTCGTCTTTTAGCATCAGCTCGCACCCGTCCGAGCTCCCCCAGCTTCCTTACGCTCCACACGCACACACGTGGTCAAAACTGTTTAAAAGAAGGACTGTTAGCTTCTTAACTTCATACATTTGGAGCCAGAAAAAAAAAACTTACTGAAAGCCGTTTCTCCGCGATGTTCCTCCATCCAAAACAAGCTCGGCGTTAGCTACGGTTAGGCCCCGCCATTAGCAGCAATGGTTAGCATGTCAGTTCATTCAAAAAGGCTGTCGGCTTTGTATCTCCGCGTTAGCTCGGTGTCCCCCGACTGCCAGGCGGACATTTGCGGCGAGCTCCCGGCCGCAGATGGCCCCTCCGCGGCATGTCGGCTCGGTGTCTTCGCCTGTGTTAGCTGCTCTGTTAGCTGCTGTCGTTAGCATGTCGGGCGGCGTTGTGGGAGCGATCGCGGGGCGATCCGCGGCTGCTCCTCCGGGCCTGAGACGTCCACAGAGTTGACCGAGTGTTTCCAGCTAATTTATCCGTATGAGGCAACCCTGATCGGACACACGGTCCTCTAGAGCCAGCTGACAGGAGCCTCTGGAGCTCCATTGACCGCAGTAGACAATTGTAAAATGGCGACCGGAAACGACCGGAAGTTGCGTAAATACGATAAAATTGTAATAAAAACATAATATTAATAATTATACTTTATTTATAAAGCCATTTAAAACAACCACAGCTGCAACAAAGTGCTGTACACATGAAATTAATAACATTTAAACACACAAAAAAAAAAAAAAAATCATATTTTTATTAAATATGATAAAATCGTAAGTCTGAGTTGCCGTAGGTCGCGGGTGTCGTACCTCGAGGGTTTCCTGTATATATATATAAAACCTCGTGATACCCTGCATCCTAAGTTGAGGACCTTGGTTTTAGACCAGGGGTGTCAAACTCATTTTCACCGAGGGCCACATCGGCATAATGGCTGACCTTGAAGGGCCAGATGTAACTTATAAATGTAACTAAATGTAATCTAATGTAATGTAAAATAAATGTAACTACCGTACTCCTTAATGTTGAATAACTCATTTATTATAACTTATTCAACTGACAATTACAGTTGCATAGAAAACATCTGTTTGCTTGTTGCTCTAACATAAATCCTTTTAAAATTTGTCAGCTTATGAAAACCCACATAACTCCATTAATGAAGGATGAAATTGTCCAAGTTAATTAAAAAAAAAACATAAAACTGAGCTGCAAAGAACATGTATGACACATGTAGCATCTCACCCAAAAAGGCTACACACAGCCTTGCATCCAACTGTGAATGACAACAATTTGTGTGCATACACATACCAAAATAAAGGTTGACTCAGTTCACAACTATATTACCGTACTCAAGTTGTTTGGTTAGTCTTTGATGAGGAGATGCTGCCTGTCCTTGAACACACCAAGTGGATTCTCTCTCTATGATTGATCATGTTCTGAAAATGATAAACACAAAACAAAATGCAAGCACAATCATTAAATTGCACACAGTTGAAATGTTCTTCTTCTTTGTTGAATTACATTTTATTATATTTTAATTAATCTAAAAAAGCTAAGTCTGGTCCTCTGGACATTTAAAAAAACAAAACAAAACTTCATCTTTCAGGGATGAAGATGTTCACATCCTTGATAGAGAGGAACAATGGTTTGAGAGACGAGTAAAAGAGGCCATCTTTGTGAAAAGAAACCATCCAAGGAAGGGGAACATATTATTTTAGGTGGCTGAAATAATCACCTGTTTTTTGTTTTGTTTTTTTGAATGTCCAGAGGACCACACTTAGCTTTTTTAGATTTTTCTACCTGGATTATTGAGAATGCATCAGGATATATTTGAATTAAATTTTAAGAAAATGCTAACCTGACAAACAGGAAAGTGGACAAGATTGTCCTGTTTCACTTGCCACATCCATAAGTCCAATTTTCGCAGGAAAGCCGTGATCGCGTCGGACATCTGCGTGATGACTTGTTTGCGTCCCTGCAGCTTCTGATTCAGCTGGGCGAGATGGTCGGTTATGTCGCACAACACAGCAAAGTCACACAGCCACTTTGAAGCTAGCTTTCACTGCAGCCTCGTTTTTGGCTGTGGGTTTCATGAACAAACTGCTGCGACTGCAGTTTGCCTTTTAATTCTTGGCAGAATGTGTTGCTTTTCTTGAAGGCTAGCTTTAGCGTACTTAGCTCCGTGTTTGGTTTCAAAACCGACACCGCCTCGTAACACAAAAGACATACCGGTCTTTCTCCTGGAAGCACAAACAAGTATTCGCCTTCCCATCTTTCTTGAAACTTGCGTCTGTATCAACTTTTCTCTTTCTGGACATGTTGGGATCATTATTTATATCTCAATTCCACTCGTTGGCATGAAGGTAGAAACACTGCCTCGGCTACCGTAGTCGAAAGGCATTGTGGGGCTGCCGTGTCGAAAGGCATTGTGGGAAATGTAGTTTTTGGTCAAAACTCGCTCGTATTAATTTTTAGACACTCAAAACTTTTTAATTAAGCTCTCGCGGGCCAGATAAAATGACATGGCGGGCCACATCTGGCCCGCGGGCCAAGAGTTTGACACATGTGTTTTAGACCATAACCTTATTAAGGTTGACTCTAGATTTTAAGTTTCTTTTCACTTTGTAAATAAAAATAAATGTACAGTAGTCCCTCGTTTATTGCGGGGGTTATGCTCAAGATCGCCACACCCCCTGCAATAAGAGGTTAAGAAGGTGAGCTTGTGATCGGAACATCGCCGGTTCAAACCCCGGTACTGACAACATCAAAAATGTGGGTGGGATAAGTGAAGCAGTCACACATGTCTCCACCTTCATCTGTCCCATTCTGGGCCCTTGAGCAAGGCCCTTAACCCACACCCTCTGCTTCCCCGGGAACCCTAGGTAGCAGCACTCTGCTTCACACAGAGGGCTGTGGTAGCTCGGTGGTCTGTGGTTGTGTTAGGGAGGGCATCCGGCGTAAAAACAATTGCCAAGTTTTCGCGGGACTAGGTCACTGTGGTGACTCCTAACAAAGGGAGAAGCCAAAAAAAGAAGAAAAAAATATATATATACAGTACTGTATATACATGTATGTATGTGTA
>JBBPBX010023119.1:11513-27836 GCA_038048925.1 Garcialebias charrua | reverse complement strand
GTGGGACTTGTGGTCCAATTAAGTAGTCTGATAGAGATGGACAAAGTCTCGGGGCTCCAGAGGGAGCGCTGGACCTACGGCGGCTTGTCCCCCACTTGGAAGTCCTTGTGCCGGCTAACAGCTCTCGAGTTTGCTGATGGGTCTAGGGGTCTGGTTCTGCTCTGGTTCTGCTCCAGTTCCCTGTGGGTTACGTTTGAAATTGGGTATTTGGGCACTGAAATCACTTTATGATTAAGAACCAAACTTTTTCGGATCAGATCAAAACTTTCCCTCTACGTAGGCCTGTCACGATAGAAACAATAATATTGTTTGAAATGTTGGTCAATTTTATTTTGAGTGTAGTACCTTTTGGACCACCAGATGGCAGTATAAGACTGTTTGAAATAAAAAAAATGGATAGTGAGGGAGCGAGCAGCATGTCTCTTTAAGAAAATGAGAGGGAGGCCCCTTGATGTGACATGGGCTGTCTCTCCTTCCTGTTTTTTGGTTCTCAAAATGGTGGACGCTCGTTGTTGTTTGAGCTCTTTAGCATAGCATTTTTTCCACACAAAGCTTCAAATAAAAAAACAGTAAACAATTTCTCAGCTTTTTGCGGAGAAAAACAATTTTTTACACGAAGGCATGGGTTTCAACCGAGAAATTTGGAGCTTCAATAAGACAACGTTTTTTCCCCCTAGGTTGGCCTGTTAGCTTAGCTCGTAGCTTAGCTTCTAAGCTTGCTTTGAATTTTCCAAAAATGTGATTTTGAACGGTTAAAACAGATTTTAAAGAGAAAGGCAGTGGTCAGTGAAGAACATTGGAGTTTAGCCTTTTGTCATCCACTGTCTTCAGTAGAAAGAGAGACACGAAGAAACAATAAAGCCAATAAATGAAAATGAGTTCGATAATTTTCATTTATCATGTGATTGATTTATTGTGGCCTACATAAATGTCCAATTAATGAAATATTCAGAATAGGAGACAAATCAACACCTGTTCTAGTTAATAACTATTTAACACGGTCCAAGTTACATCACAGGAGCAATGCCTTTAATAAATAAAGTAGCCTAATATTACTTTCCCATGTAGTAGTTCAGTTTTAGAAGAATTTCAGTTTTCAAAATTGTACTATTTTCTGCTGAAAACCAAAATGTCCTAAGCAGCTAAACGTAAACAACAGTTAGCATCTACTGGTAAAGCTATCTTGCAACAGGCTATAGCCTACATAACATGACACCTTTCATGCTCCAAGAGATGACACAGCTGCATACCTTTTATCTTTTGCTCATTTCTCCTCTTCTTTTATCTTTTTCCTACACCGGGCACCTGATGGATTTGACTTGTTCTTGTCTGAGTAAATTATCACTACAGTATCTATCTCTAAACAGGAGTCTCAACAACTTGGTCCTAAACTAATTCACCTTCCTTGGTATGCAGATTCATTTTTGTATTATCTTTTCATCAATGTCACACAGATAAGGTTTAAACTCTTTGCTATATTCACAATATTATGAATAAAACGTGCTTTGTTTTGGAGCAATCAATGGTGTGATTTACTTAGCGAACTAATTGTTTTAGGTGCGCTATTAGATGCATCCCTGACCCAACAACGGAGATGAGAGAATGTGTTTTATTTTTTTGAGGGCGGGGCCGGGCACTCGTGCCACCCTTGCCCTGATGCGCCCTGGAAAGCTACCTAATAATAATAAAGTGCCATGTGTTGTCACCATTGTATGTTCCATAAAATGGTGAAATTTAGTTCTCTACAGTTAACCCATTGCACACCCAAGTGGAGCAGTGAGAAGCTATGTAAGCACCCGGGGAGCAATTAGGGATAAGGCGTATTGCTCAGAGACAC
Source organism: Garcialebias charrua (assembly GCA_038048925.1). NCBI lineage: Eukaryota > Metazoa > Chordata > Actinopteri > Cyprinodontiformes > Rivulidae > Garcialebias > Garcialebias charrua. Next base: position 25,999 of record JBBPBX010023119.1, on the reverse strand, counting down.
AACGACATGGGAATGGCTGGGGATCGAACCTGGGACTTTCAGGTCCCAAGTCGGCTGCCCTGCCTCTACCCCATCTAAGCCCCACATAGCCCATTTCAGAAATTGCCACGGAGTGTGTCACTAAGGGCCAGTTTACACGGCGCGTATTTTGAGTGTAACCGCTACTTTCTCTTTGCGACTTTGCTTATCGCCTACACGACGCTGCTGGCCCCCCTCTTTGACTCCGATACTTTTCTGACCCTGCTCTCAAGGTGGAACTTTTTCGCTGACCCCCCGCTGATAATGTAAACATCTCCCGTGGAGCTTTTGTGTCAACCACATGCGCGCAGCCCGCATGCGCGGACAGTCTGACATTTCACGTGTCACGCTGCAAAATATAACAGTTTAACAATAATAAACAGTATTTATGTTGGCGTGGGAGATGTTTAAATTTATCTGAACTACAGTATCTATCTGGACTCGTTACATTTTTTAAACAGTGCGTAACGTGCTGTGAAAATGAAGACACCAGGTTTATTTTTTATTTATTTATTTATTCAGCACCACAAAGTTTACAACACAAACACTGAGAATTAAACTGAACACACTATTAAAACACGTGAACCGAACTGTAACTACGTTAATGAACTGGACTCTTGCTGTGTGTTCATCTGGACCCATCAGAACCTCAGAACCATCAGCCTGTTGGAACGACAGCTTCTCCACCTGGCAGAAATAAATAAATAAATAAATAAAAAACTCAGTTGTTGTGTGATCAAAGTAAACACAAGCAAACATTATATTAAGAACGTCTAATTTACCTGCTAGGTGTGAGTGTGAGAGTGGATGGTTGTTTGGTGTGAGTGAGACAGGTCCCTCTTGTAAATGAGTCCCCGTGACTCAACGAGGCTAGCCTGTATAAATAAAGGTTGAATGAATGAATGAATGAATGAATATTAAGAACGTTTATTTACCTGCTGTAAGTCAGCTGTTTATCACGGAGTAAAGTCCGGTTCTGGTCCACGGTCACTCAGCGTCTGCGTCTGGTGTGGAGCTTGTTAGATGAAGCAGTCCCGCTTGGTGTCAAATCTGTTGACTCTTATCCAAATTCCAGCTTTAACTTGTTGTTAACTTGTTGACAACAACTTGTAGTTAGCTGATTTTAGCCAGAGAGGAAAACAGACGAGGCAGGCTGCCGCTGTTTACCTCAGGCTGCACGCATGCGCAGTAGTGAAGGTTCCAAAAATCACAGCGCCATCTAATGGCCCAGCATGGTAACTACAGTGAAATCATGAGGACGGAGGGGGGTGGAGGGGGAGAGAGTCGTATCCACAGAATTCGACCGTGTCAACGCAAAACTTTTCACCTAATTAACATACCCAAAACATCCGTTTCCCCCACACAGTGTCCGTGTAAACAGGGCCTAAAATAAACTCTTCAAACATTTCCCATTCTGGATAATATGAATGAGTGCCATACCCGATTATCAAAATGCTTCCTAAATGCATCCAAAACTTAAATCTTCAATATGTTAATTAGTTTAAACTGCACCACAACTACAAAATAATTGATTCACAATGTCTTTATTCTTTTATTTGCCACCCATAAATACATATACAGTAGTTAAATAAATTAACATCAACTTACAGAGCTATGTTCTGTAATTGGTGCTACATTGACAGTTACTGAAAGGTTACACTCAGTTTAAGTTGGTGCTTTTCCAACTGGTGTATGATCCCTCTATGCTTTGATCAAAGAATGTTTATAACATCACAAGAAGAAGAAAGAACAAGTGTCTTCTTTGAAATGTTTGACTCCTAGAGCTCTGTTACCATGGAAATACCTGTCAGTAACCCCGGCGAAGAGCTTCTGATGCTAGATGTGTTCCTGGAAGGAGACAACCTAACGGGGGCTGACTTGGTTTCAGTTCCCCCACGGGGGACTGTCAACTACAATGTTACGTTCTCTCCCGTTAGACTGGGGAAGATCACAGGCAGGTGAGACTCAGCACATTAAACTTGCTATTCCTCTTCAAAAGGTGGTCGTAAAAATTACTTGCCAAAGAGTAAAACTTTGCCATTTTGAGTGTGTATGTGACTCGTGGAATTAATTTATCCTGGATTGCTTTGATGCTTTACTATTCATTGAGGAGATGCAGTGTAGGAATATAGTTTACAGAATGGTTGTCATCTGCATACAACAATTGTAGTTGGTTTGTTGTTCCTTTTAGTGTGGTGTTCCAGTCAGAACAAGTGGGGGAGTTCTGGTATCAACTGGAGCTTTATGCCCTCCCCACTCCGGTCATCAAGGTACCACAGGCTCGTTGTCAGCTGGGCAAGTAGGTGAAACACTAATACACAGTTATTCATTTGAGGTTATGGGCTTGGAGAAAACATGAGTCCATAGAAGATATTCCCACATCCCAGTGAGGTGAATTTGTACAGATAAAAGATTTACGATGGCTAAAAACAATTTTTTTATTTAATTACTGTACATGCATTGGCATTAATCACCAACTCTTATTGCATTTTAATGTTCCAAATAAACCCCCGAAATAAGTTCTGTTAGCAACAGTTAAATATCCACTCTCTTCACCTACAACAAAATCCAGACTCATTTGTTGACTAACAAGTTTTCATAACGTTTACTACCTACTTTATCAAATTCCATTTAATTCGATTTTTTTTGTCCAACATTAGTTTGCTGAGGATGCTGTACACCAATGTAAACAAATCAAAGTAAATATAGTCCAATGCAAGTTAAAGAACAATTTCACATTTACTCAAATTCAGTAAATACATTTCAGTGCTTTTCAGTGAAATTTGTAACTGAAACCTAAACGAATCCATTTTATCCATAGCAGTCCATAGACTCTTGGGGAAAAATTTGGGGAACTTGGGGAATGTTTTTTTGTTGAAAAATGTGGACACGGGATGTCACTGTTATTTATTGACCTTTGTTTAACCAGTGACATCCTATTGAGTTCACTGATCTCTTTTGCAAGGGAGGTCTGAAGGCAGCCTAACATGCATGTTTTGGTCTGCGGGAGGAAACCAGAGTACAGTACGGTACTGGAGAAAACCCACGCAAGCATGAGAAGAACATGCAAGCTCCACACAGAAAGACCCCAGGTCCAACTGGGCATTGAACCCAGGACCTTCTTGCTGTGAGGCAACAGTGCTAACCACTGAGCTGTTGTTCTGCCCAAATACAGTAGATAGATAGTTATAGAGCTGTGCCGTCAGTGTTCCCTAAATGACAATAGGTGACCTGAAGGTATACTTTATGGCCCAATACCATGAAGCCAGGAGTAATGTCAGTGGGTGTCTCCACAACATTGGCAAACTTCTTCAATGACCACCATTTTTAAATACAATGGTCGTTCTCAGTAATGTAGAACGAAGTTTCATGGCTGAACGTCATATGATCCTTGTTGCCACTTGCTTGCTAACTGAACAATTTACACACCTATTGCTAGTCTTCGTGTCTGCCAAATTGGATCCAGATCAGATCATTTCTTCTGGGTCTAACAAGATTAAGTCAGGTCCACTGGACATATCCTTCTTTCTTGAAATGTAAATGACTGAAGAAGTCTTTTGGATAAAAGATGAAACGTCAGCAAAGAAGAATCCATTCAGAGGACTTGAGTGACCTTATTAGACTCAGAAGATGTATCTACCTGGATTAATGAGCATGTACTGTATGCCATTCCTTCTGGGTGCTTAACCTTTTTTTGGCGATGATTGTATCGCTAAACGTAATACTGAGATCTAAAAAAGCTAAGTCTGGCCCTCTGGACATTCAAAAAAGTTTTGAATGTCCAGAGGGCCAGACTTAGCTTCTTTAGATTTTTCTACCTGGATTATTGAGCATGCATCAGGGTAATACTGAGATGTTTTTACCGTCTCTTACCGTTCTTTTGCGTGTGTATGTTTTTCAGATGGATCCAACTAAACATCCCCCTTGTTAACCCCACATCTGAGATTCTGGAGCTAATCATAACCAACACAAACCCCCAAAACTACACACTGATGATGGATTCAGAAGACACTGTTAGTCACACTCACCTATAAGCTTCATTTGAACTTTTGTTATCTTGGTATTTTGTTGCAGTACTTTACGATACGTACCGTATTTTTTGGCCTATAAGTCACAGTTTTTTGCATAATTTGCATGCCCTATGATGTATAGGCTGAAGCAACATATTTATGGATCCCCCCACCTATTTATAAACCAATTTTTGGCAGAGATATGACCGTTTTCATTCATTCTGACTGAAAAAAAAGAAAAAAAGAACAGTAAAATTTTCAGCCACTAGATGGCAGCAGAGTAGTAGTAGATGTATGGCATGCCGTTGTAACTTGTACCATACCATACCATACCATTTTATTTATAGAGCACTTAACGACCAAACACAGATCAACTGGCGTTGAAAGCAACGGAATAGTAGTGAGTTTTTAAACGGGATTCGAAAACCGAGAGGGAGGGGTCCTGTCTGACGAGCAGAGGTAGCTCGTTCCAGAGTCTTGGGCCTGCTACAGAGAAGGCCCTGTCACCTCTGCGCTTAAGACGAGTTCCTGGAACTTGTAACAACATGGCTATAATGACAAAATCAAAAAGTTGGACAAAAGCAACTGGACTTAATTTATTATATTTTACTTCATACTTTATTGTTTTTGTCTTGAACTTTTTTGAATTTACCATGTCCTGGATGGATGAGAATCTTCACCAGCTATTAATGACACAATCGGCTTGCCATATGACCCCCACCTTCGTTCTGCTTTCTGCTTGGAGCAAGTTGAACCAGCTGTACCGCCCTGGTGAAAAGCAGCTAATTTGACCATTAAAGTGCATTTATTAAGTAAAAGTATAACTGAGACACACCTTTGATATATATATATATATATAATTGCGAGCAAACAAATAATTGTTTTTAGGTATTTATCTTGTTAAATTTGCACAGTGACTCGTCACATGCATGCATTTACTTCTGCATATCGGCTTTTGAAATGCAGCTAATTTGACCGTCGAAGTGCATTTATTAAGCAAAAACAAGACTTAGACACACCTTTACTATAATTTTGAGCAAACAAATAATTGTTTTTAAGCGCTAATCTTGTTAAATTCTTGTTAAAGTCCTCTTGTGCATGCTCCTGCGGCCGCCATTTGGCAGCCTGTCGATTTTTGGCACAATATCGGCACACATCCACATTTCCGGGTTGTCAGCGGTGACGCATAATCAATGCGACGTATATGGCGAAGTTACGTATTTATGGATTTTTCCAGTTTATTGGACATATTTGGAGTGATGCGACGAATAGAGCGGAAAATACGTGATTTTATCATGCATCTCAAGCTATCGTCCTCTATCACATTCAGTGAACAGGATAGGTAAATGTTTTGAACGAAGCCACATGTGGCGAAAAAGAAAGACCGACATAAAACAGAGGAGAGACCAAAACATTTCTCACATGAACTAGGCCAAAAAGATCTGATTTGCACGTGCAACTGAAAAAGTTGAAGCTCCACAGTTTTCCAAGGCTCCTCAGAAGAGAAACAAAACACCTTCAAAAAACTAGCGGTAGCCTTCATGAATAAACTTTTAGAATGGTCAAATCCACAAAGATTGATTGCTAGGGGAAGAAAGGTTGACTCATTTGAATAAACTTCATATCCTGCATGCGTTTGCTTTAATATTTGTTTCAGCTCACGGTGGAACCACGGTCTTGCACCCACCTCGGTGTTCGCTTCAGTCCTTCTGCTGTTGGACCGGAGGATCACGAGGGAAAGATCACTTTTACCTGCTCTCGGGTGAAAATACACACACTGACACTAACGAAATGGATTTTAAAGACTATAAAACTTACACATACACCCAGTTGAAGTGGTATTCACTCTTTTATTTTATTTTCAACTTATTTAAATAGATGCTCACACTTTCATAACCTGAAAATGTCCACTCATTTCTGTCCCAACATTACCCATCAGCCCCTGCATCTTACTAAAAAAGTTGAACTCAGTCTTAATGCTGCATTAAAGAAAACGTCATTTCAACCATTCAGATTGAAATCTAACAGTAACACACATAAACTTACTGTGTAAAATTTCAACATGTAACGAAACCAGAGTACAAATGTAAAGTTGAGCTATATTTCTACAGCATGCGGGTTTTTAAAAGTGAAATGTAGATTTTAAGAATGTTTCTTTTCCTTCTGTTTAATACTGATTATTTTATTCCGTCAGTCTGTATATTAATTTGTCTATGTTCCGTAGATGCAGGAGTGGTGTGTTTTGTTGAGTGGGTGTGGCCTAAAGCCCGTGTTTGAGGAGCCTTTATGTGTGTCTTCTGTAATGGGTTCCAGCTCCACCATTATTGTTTCATTCACAAACCCCACCGATTTCCCAGCAACACTCACCGTCACCCTAACAGGTCTGAGGTTCTTCCTGTCCTTCTCAAACTGGCACTTTGTGATCCGTCTCGCTGCATGCATGAAATACTGATACAGTATTCATAAACCTTTCGGGGTATTTCTTTGTTTTTCAGATGAAGACCCTAATAAAATCTCTACCTACCGTACGGTCACTGATAGGAAGACCTTCTCTTGTCCTCTGAGCCATGCTGAAGGTTTGTCAACTGATGCAATGATTTGCACCACTGAACCAAAAATACTGTGGGTTGCAAAAGTATTCACCCCTCTTGATATTCTTTCCATTTTTTCGTACAACCTGAAAGACTCAGTTTTCTCTCAGAAATGCCAAAAATAGGTTTTAATCCATCCTTTAACTCAGCCGGTTTCCCAGTCCAGTTCTTGTTAAAGAAAGCCATCCCCACATCTTGATGCTACCATCACTATGCTTCGCTGTAGGGGTGGCGTTCTCAGAGTGAGGAACAGTGGGAGATTTTCCTCAGACACGGTGTTTCTCTTGATGTTTGGTCTTATCTGACCACAGATAAGACCAATTGACTATGGGATTTATTCTTCCACATGTAATAATAAATCCCAAACTGATTGTTTTCCCAAACAGTTGTCATTTTCATACTACTCTTTTATGAAGCCCAGCTCTACGCAGCTCCTAGTGGCCCTATGGGCAGATCATCACATCTGGATAGAAGAGCTGCCCATCTCCATAAGGGTTGTCCTTGACCTTCTATTTTTCTGGTTAATGCCCTTCTTACCTAGTCCATGAGTTTTGGTGAACAATCCTCTCTTGGCAGGGATCAGTTGTCCATTTCCTAATACAGTATTGGGTATAGGATGCACATTACCTCCATATCTGAGGCCATGGTCATCATCCGGAAAAGGGTGGATTGCTCTCTTCAGGTCTAGGGTGAGGTTCTGCCTCAAGTGGAGGAGTTCAAGTATCTCGGGGTTTTGTTTACGAGTGAGGGAAGAATGGGGCGTGAGATTAACAGATTGGTGCAGCATCTGCAGTATTACGGTCTCTGTGCTGGTCCACTGTGGTGAAGAGGGAGCTGAGCTGTAAGGCAACGCTCTCTGTTTACCGGTCGATCAACATTCCTACCCTCACCTATGGTCATGAACTCTCGGTAGTGACTGAAAGAATGAGATCGCAGATACAGGAGGTTGAAATGAGTTCCCTCCGCAGGGAAGCTGGACTCTCACTTAGAGATGGGGGAGAAGTTCAGTTATCCGGGAGAGACTCTGAATAGAACCGCTGCTCCTCCATCAAGAGGAGCCAGATGAGGTGATTCAGGCATCTGGTAAGGATGCTTCCTGGGCACCTCCCTAGGGAGGTTCTTCAGGCATGTCCGACTGGGAGGAGACCTCAGGGAAGACCTAGGACATGCTGGAGAGACTACATCTCTCGTTTGACCTGGGAACGTCTTGGGGTCCTCCCAGAAGAGTTGGAAGAAGTGGCTATGGAAAGAGTGGTCTGGTCCTCCCTGCTCAAGCTGCTGCCTCCGCGACCTGACTCCGGAACAAGCGGATGCTAATGGATGGATGGATGGTTCACTTTTTGGAAGGAAGTCAGTAGCGTAGATATTATGAAAAGTCCGAAAATGTCACTCCACATTTCCCTTCTTTGGAATAGCATTGGTAGACTGGCAGATGAGGCAAGCACACTTCAAATATGACATTGTGGGAGAAAAAAAGTCCTCCTCCCATTCCGTATGGAAATGGTAGTTTTTTTTGCTTCTTACTTGTCCAGCTCCCCCCACTCATTTTGTACACTTTTTTCAGTTTAGAAGAAATAAATTGGTGGCTAGCTAGGCAACTCAGTAGCTTGCCAGAGTTTTGGCGCTGTTGTTTGCGCATGCGTGGTGACCTATGTCAGAAAAGTTTAGATGTCAGAGGCTGATGCCTATATTTTTAATGCCATGCAATCTACCCATACGACCTTTCCAATTGTGATTGGCATATTGGACACCTTGCTCTAGAGCGGCACTTTATTTTTGAAAGCCTGCACTAGTCATTCCGATTCACTAATTACACAAACTTCTTCATCTTGGTTGCAGCAGTACATGTAAGTGAAAGGGCCACCGTTGACGTGCCTGTAGTGTTCGCACCAACCTCTGTGGGTTTACAGGAGGTGTGGCTCTACATCACCATGAAACCCATCAGCACCAAGAGCAACACCAGTAGATCCAGCACTGACCGCACCAGGTAAGTCTGAGCTGCTGTCTGAACGTGATATTATGCCTGGTTTCAGACTAGCTCTGATGCCTGGTACCCACTGCCCCCGCTGTCGGGCGGCTGAAGCGGCCGGTTTACATTCAAAGTCTATTGAGGAGACGCGTCGAGTCACGGCGAACCAGGAAGCGGCGCGATTCGAGTGATCGAAGCGGCGCGGCGGCAGCCTTCACGGGCACGCGCGCGTCCGCCGTCGAGCCGCCGACGTCCCAAATGTTGATCTCTGGCGGCTCGACGCATCCGGCAAACAGTCGGGAGAGCCTCGCTATCTGATTACACAACCACAACGGGACTTTTGTTGGACTTTTTAAACTTACCGGATCGACCCTCCATGAATTGGAACCAAACTCCGGTAATAAACGTGGCATTTTTACAGTTGCTGCTGACAGGCTGCTGTTCTCTCCAGTGTAGATCACCCCAAACATAAAAAAAACGTTTTATCTCATCAAAGACCGTCGGAAGTGCAGTCAACACAACAACTGAACCCGGAAAACAAGCTAGAGACCCCTCCCTCTGCTGCCCCCTAGTGGGCGTCATCAGACGGTCTTCAGTGGCCAGTGGGACCGTGACCAGCGGCCAAAAGGGGGCGGCAGGCGCGTTTCGAGTTGTGCAGTGGGGACCAGGCATAAGGCATTTAGCAAAACTCGTTAGCCTCTGTCACTCCCTTATCTTCTCTGCCCTTTTTTAACTCTTGGAACTGAAAAAATAAAAAATAACGAGCTTTAATGGTGTCCAGGTTTGAGCTTCTTGGTCATGTTCTGTTCCAATGTTTACACTCCATTTGCTTATGGCATCACCCTATATTTCTGTACTTACAGTTGTAACATTAATCTGTTACCATTGCCTGCTTGCTATGGTTCCAGGTAGCATGCAGACATCTTTCATACATTGCAACTGACAGTAATGTTAACAATGGACATTGTCTGCTCATGTCTTGACATGTCCTACGCTAGACCTATTTAGATTAGTTCTGGTTTGAAATATAAACCAAACTTAAATAAATTAATAAAAATCTTTCAAATTGGTAAACGACCTAACGTACTACTACTTAATGTACACAGATGTTTATACGCAGTGTTGTAGAGCATTATTTTATAAACGTCCATCGAAAGGCTGATGTATTATGGTATTGTCTCCGTACGTCTGTAAACTTTCTCTTTTCTGGCTCATAACTTCTGATCCGCTCAACATAATTTAACGTAACGTCATACATACAGTATATGCGTCATCACTAGGCGGAGAGTTGGGTACACTTTTCATTACCCCACAAATCAAGATCAAAGTTAAAACAAGGTTGCTTGTCTGGCCCATTGGTAAATATAGCTGTATTTCTGTATAAACGTTTCTCCACAGGTTTACAAAGTGCCGTATGCAGTACTATTAATTTGCAGTAATACGCAAATTTGCATTGGTAACAAACAAGTTTTCCCACCGCTTTGGATCTTTTTGCTTACTGTATGTTGGTAACATTTTAGGTCAGAGGAAGAGTGTTGGAACAGTTGTTGGATTTATCCCCTTTATGCGATTTCCACGGAGGTTCTTGCTGAGAACTCTCCACTCGGCGTGGTTCAGTGTGAAGTGGGTCGCCAGCTGGTGAAGACAGTGGAAGTCCAGCTCAGTGGTTACGTTACCCAGAGCCAAGACCAGAAAGGCCACAAAGGTGAGACTATTTAAATGGGATTTAGTGATATCTTTATTTCATTGTCAAATCCACAAACAACTCTAAAGCAGTGGTGTCCATACCTTTTGACATTCTCTCAGGCCATAATTTTATTAGTCTTGAATTTCAAAGCATATAAATAATTCTTTGGGTTCTATTTCTTTTTGTCGTTTTAAACTCCAGAACAATGTACATGTATACAGTATTTTAGAGGATAGACAAAAGTATACTAAGTTTGGAGTCCTAAAAGTCTCGCTAACAATTATTTCCCTTTCGTAAAAAAAAATCATTCAATTCTTTTGATTTGTTGGGTTGGTTGTATTTAGGTTTGTTGTTTGAAAATTACATTTTAGCTTATTTTCAGGAACAACAGTGTGTTTGAGTCACTTCTTTAAACACAGTTGTTAAAAAGGCCATTTGTGGCTCAGTTCTAGATTCTTGGACCAAATTTTTTTGGCTACCAGTTCAGTTTTTCTTTTACCTAATATTTTTATTTTTTTTAATTGTCACCTAAAAAATTGATTAAAAGACACCTGCTTCAAATTTTATCAGCCATTGAATGGCCGTTATTAGTTGTTATCATCCCCATAAGTTGCCTTCAGACCGTCCCTCCTGTACCTCCTAGTAGGTTTAAAGGTACGTTCTTATCACTGATAATATGTCATGGGTTAGGTTAAGGGCCAAGTGTCAGGGGGTTAAGTTTAGGTACAATGCTATGGATCAGATGTAAGATTAGGTTTAGGAAAAGGCTTAAATAAAGCTAACTAAACAAACTTCTGGTTTTACATGCGGGCAAAGCTACATATTATCAGCAATAAGAACGTACCTTTAAACCTACTAGGATGTACAAGAGGGACAGTATGAACACAACCTATGGGGATAATAACAATTAATAACGGCCATTTAATGGGCTAATAACATTCAAAGCCACTGTTAAAAGCACTTTGAGATTTTTATTAATGAAAAGTGCATTATAAATGGAATTTATTATTATTATTATTATTATTAAAAGATTCTTCTACATCAACTTCTCAAGCCCATGGGCCAAATTATACCAGTCTTAAAGTCTGGTCGCAGGCCACACAAAATCCCTCAAAGGGCCGCAAATAGCCCATGGGCCTCACTTTGGACACCCCTGCTTTAAGGGTTTACGGTTGAGAACCACGAGGACTTGTCTTCTTTTACACCTAATATGCAGTAAATGAAAGATGGAAAAAGATGCACTCAAGACTTTGTCTTTGCTTCTGTCCGGTCAGTTTCGATGGAAGACTTTCGGTGCCAGATGCGTTCAGACAACGAAGCAGAGCTCTCTGAGCTAAGAAACTGTCTGTCCATAACTACTGAAGCGGTAAAGAGAAACCCTGAGAATGGCGTCGTTATCCTCACCCTTCGTCTGGTCTACACGCCCCTCAGGACCTGCAGGTTACTGCACTACATCCAAAATTATAATCAAATGTGTCCATGTGTTATATCTATACATACTTTATACATTTTAGGGTCAACAGTGCATGCAAAAATATTTGTTAAAAAAGCTCCATAGAGGTGCAAACAAGCTCATTACGTCAGAAACTAAACTTCCACATAGACAAATGAAATCATTCTCTTCTAGAGAAGCACACCATCATACAAAATCCAAAAATCCTGCAAATATAAACCTCTCAGAAACAAAAGCACTCGTATTCTGTTAGGGGAAAAAAACTGATAGGATGCTAATGAGAAGTCAGAAATACAAATAACCATGTACAGCACCAGAAGACGCAAACAAACGCATAGGAATGAAAGAACAACACCATCCACTTTCCCTTCTCGTATCAAACATAAAAATGTTTCCTGTGAGAAGATTCTGCATTCATTTATCATGTTTTCCAGCTGCAGTCTTCCTCTGGTCCTGGGGTCTGTGGATTAATGTGTTACTGCCTGAATCTTAAAGGACAACACCCACCATGACAGTAACAATTCACCATATTGAACTATTACTGTAGTAGAATATTTCGTCTATTTTCATTTTTGCATTTGGGCCAGGCGAGGGTTAAAAAAAAAAACAAAAAAAACCCGAGTCCCGAATGAATCCGGAAACGCGGCCGAAAAGTGTCGAAGTGTGGAGTGACTTTTGTCACGTCTCCACCCAGAAGGAAGGGATGAGTTTCCATGGAGGTTTATGAGAGTGAGAGTAAAACTGCATATTTCCTGGTGCATTTTTGTGTACAGCTGGACCAGTGCTCTGTTTTTATTTTTTATTTATTTTATAGACCTTTTTAATAAGATATAACACCGCTGCGACTGTTGCTGGCTGCTCTCCTCTCCTCTGCCCAGAGAGGAGCGAGCCGCGCGGCTTCTCCCGTCTTCTCCCTGGCTCCCCGTTCCGCTGCGTCAGCTTTGAAGTTCGTGCCGGGGCTCGGTTCTGTCCCAGCCTTGTTGCTGGAGCACGGGGAAGCACGGGAGAGCACGCGCGCTCAGAGCTCCGCGCCGCGGCTGCCTTTCTACTCCCGACCTGTCTGGTCAGGGGAGAGAATAAAAAGCCGATGCGGAAATTAATGAATTTGTCGCGATCAAGCGAATTAAACTAGTATGTCTACGTGGATGCTGCTCAGAATATGACAGACATCAGTGAGCGACCGCTTCTCTTTTTTTTTTCCCTCTCTTAGAGCAGCGGTCATGGAAGTTGATGAAGGCTTATTATAACTCCGCCTGTAACTCCAAGGCGTCACTTTAGTGACGTGAATGCCCATGTGAATGCCCATATATGGAGAGGAGCAGATTTTTCCTGGAGCTTCTGCTAAAATCTGCTATAAATCATGAAATAACACATTTAGCGTTATTTCTCTACAATATAAATAAACGCTCCTGTATTATTTTTAAATAAACTAATAAATATTAATGGCGATGCAATTTGAAAACATGGTGGGTCATGGACTTTAATGTTTGTTCCTGTAAAGGTTGCTTTAAATGTAAAGGGTAAGGCTCGTTACTGCAGCCGCCTGTAGTTTAACAATGCCTGTCCTGTTGGGTCACATCCCCACAGTAAAATACATTAAAGAAACAACAGGCACATTTAAAGACATTTACAATCACAGAGCACCCTAAACCAGGGGTTCTCAAACATTTGGGTTCAGCGACCCCCTCTTAACTCTCATGTTTTTTCCTTTAATGCAATGGAAATATTTGTGTAACATAAATACTTGAGACCTGTTCTTTAATAGTGTTAGAACAATTTTTATACTTTTAAACATGGGGTGTCTTTCATTCAAGATGCACTTAAAGGGATTGTGACATGATTTTTTTACTATTCATAAAATTGCTCAAAATATATATATTTTATCATTTAAATATGTTTGTTTTTGCAAACAAAATGATAAATCACTTTAATTTTGCTTTAAAAGTGATTTTGAACTTCAAGCCGTGTTTAATCATGGGAAATCCCATTACACACGAACGCACCATCTGTGATGTCACACCGGGCAGAGCTCTGGGCTTGTCACAGTGCGCAGGTATGAGCAGCTCGACATGAAGGAAGTCTGATACAGCATCAGACCTAAATTAGATCCTGTTGTTTCTTGTTCCATCACCCAAACTATTTTCTGCTTCCCAAAATGAAGACAAATAGCTCAAATCTTCACATAGATTGATAAATTCGTCCAGTTTTAAATTGTCCGCTATTAAAGACACCACAGCCCTCTGCCCAGTGTGACATCACATATGGTGCGTTCGAGTGTAATCGGATTTCCCATGATTAAACACGGCTTGAAGTTCAAAATCACTTTTAAAGCAAAATTAAAGTGATTTATCATTTTGTTTGCAAAAACAAACATATTTAAATGATAAAATATATATATATTGAGCAATTTTATGAATAGCAAAAAAATCATGTCACAATCCCTTTAATTAACAATTTTTTTAATTTCAACCTTCAAAAATTAGTTTTGACAAAATTAACTGTATCAAAACCACTTTAAAACTTTACCTATTCAATTCAGTTTATTTTATTTATATAGCTCCATGTGTAGTCCCTTGTTTATCGTGGGAAATCCGTACCCTGAAGCCCCGCGATAAGTGAAAAACTGCAAAATAGGCATAGAAGTACAAGAACTATAAGTTATTTACATCTATCTATCTATCTATCTATCTATCTATCTATCTATCTATCTATCTATCTATCTATCTATCTATCTATCTATCTATCTATCTATCTATAT